>VYZU01044524.1:7290-31166 GCA_013401355.1 Ceyx cyanopectus | reverse complement strand
ACTTCTCCAAAGCTATTTAGAAAGGAATAATGTGTGTCAGGCTGTAACAGATACCTACAGACCAGTGTCTCAGGAATGCACTGTGTGCTAATTAGGCATCCTGGAGCCTTCAGAAATGCTCCTGCTGTATTTGCAGATGGACTCTTCCCTGCTCCCCCTCTTTGGGTAAGCTGGCTGGCAAACTCAGCTCCTCAGCTCGAAGAAGTTTGTATCTGTTGGCAGATGATGCATCTTTAAAGTCAAAGTTGATAGCTTACGGGGGTTTGTGTTTTCTATTTTGTTTTTCCCCCTTCTGGTGCGCATTGCTGAATTTGAATAATTAATGTATGTTGTCTTGCTTCCTGTTTTCATTTCTGTATGTAATGCTAACCAGTAGAGGTTTGAATCATTCATAGCCTGCTTTCTCCACCTCAAAGCTGTAGATGTCATGGGAACAGTGATTGTAAGGTACAGACTTGCTGCTTCTCTCTATTAAATCCATCTCTGGAAGCAGAAATAAGTATTCAGTCCATGAACTTGGCCAAGCAAGGATCTCCTGGACAGATGGTATCAGTGTGGTTTTTTTCGTGCAGCATCTTGCTTGCTGTGCTTCCATCTCTTTCTGCATTTCTTGTAACTACTCAGGTGTCCGTGTGTGTGATGGGGAGGATGGGTGCAATGTTTTGTGTTTGCCTTTCTGTCGTGGGCTTTTGTGTACCTGCTCATGACATTGATGGAGAAGAGGGAATGATTTTAGACTTGTCGGTTGTGCCTCGTGCAATTCAACTGCACATAGGATTTAAATTATTTTTTTTTTTTCTCTTTTAAACTTGTGTTGGTTTTAATTCCCTTCATGCTTCTCCTGACTGCTTTTATGGAGAGCAGCCTTAATCTATGGGATCCCATAGCATCTGCCTGTGCTGGGGTTCAGTGAGGGTAGGAGCTTCACTTGCTGGCTTATGGAACCTTTTCCCTCTCCTGTCATTTTCATCATCTTGGTGGTTATTAGGGGATTCTGCTGCTCCTAAAACCTTCTAGCAGTGCCTTCTGGTGATGGTGTTGGTGGAAAGGTGTGCTTTTGGGTTGCCCTTTTGTACTGAAAATATCCCTCCTGAACTCTGCCAGGAGACTGGGAGATGCTGGATTAGATGCTGCTTGGGGTGGGGAGGGGAGTAGACAGATGTTCTTCAGAACTGGACAATAAACTCAAAGCTTTTGCATCTGCCCTGGCTGATGGTGTTCCTGGTGGAAGTTTCCTTCAGGGAGAAGGGTTGATTGAAGATCCTTCTTAATCTCTGAAGTTCACTTGTGCCTTATTAAAGCAGTGTTGTTTGAAAAGGCTTTGGTGCCTCCACTAACTCTGGCTGTGCAGCAAAGGTCATGCTTTTAACAGATAGCTTTGGATATGTGGTCATGGGGGAGAGTTTTATATCTCAGAGAAGTGATACTGGTGGTGGCTCTGAGAACTCTTCATTATATCTGCTAACTCATGGTGCTTTCCTGGAATCACCTTATTCCCTTCCTAGCCTTGTCTCTTGCAAGTTACTCTGTGAAGTTTTGCCTACATTCTTAAGTGCTTGAGTTTCAACTTAGTTAATGGAATGATGCATCCATAACATGCCTTATATTATTTCTGAAGGGCAGCATCTGCTTCTGGGTCCTGCAACTTCAGATGAATTGGATTTCTATTTGAAAAGTCAGGGTTTGCCAACTTTGACACTCTGTATGTATGTGGCTGGTGCAGAGCACTGCTTCTCCAAGTGTTGAGGCTGGAAGAACATCTTGGCTTCCCAGAAGGGTGAAGTGAGGAGATGCTCAAGTGTACCAATTGTGTTTAAGCTTACAATGCAGTTCTTGTCAGCTAGCAACTAAAATCTGGTCAAAGCTTTTATAGCTAGAGATGGTCTATCTATGCTCTTGGCATGCATGACTAAAGTGAGAAAAGGTGGAAATCAGGAGAGATGCTGACCCTCAGAGATTAATTCATGATGTCTTGTAGTGACTGTAGCCTGCTAGGTTTTCAGGATGGTAATATGGGACCTTGTGGGAGTTGATAGGCTGTACATAATTAAGTCCTGTGTCCCACAACATCTTGTACATCATTTGCTGCTTAGGATGTTCAGGGCAGAGATGGTGGTTTTGTCCAAGACCCTTAAATAGCATTGAACTTTGTATGTCCTCAGTGTTTCTGCCCTATTCTAACTGACAGTTGTTTCTGCCTGCAGCGTGCTGCTGGCGCATGGGGAAGGCAGGTCAGGAAACTCATGTTGTAGGGACAATCTCCAAGCAGAAAAAAGCTGAAGATAGGAGGCAACTTGTGCAGTGACTAATGCTGGGCTTTATAAATAGCATGTGAAGAGATGAAATGCAGGCAGGGAGGTGACCTCAAGCATGAGGTCATGGAGGTGATACAGCAGCGTTTGGAGGCAGATGAGCTGGGAGAGCACGGGGTGACACGATGAGCAAAAGGCTCCTGTTTCAGGTTGGATGTGTTTGTGCTGGTGTCATGCATGTTATCCCTGAGGGGGATGGGCCAAACCATGTGAGGATCCAAGCCAGCTGTGCACATCTCCCTTCCCCTGCCTGGTTCAATGCCTTGAGCAGTGCCCAGAGCATTATAGAGAGGTTTGCTGAAAAGACAAAACTACATTTTGTGTGCAGACATCAAAGGAAGGCAGGGGAACTAAGGGTCACGAGCTCTGGTAATGGTCACAGTCTGGTGGGCTTTGAAACCACAACAATCACCTAGCAAGATCTGTCTGCCTCTAGGAATCTGAGTCTCGATTGGAGAAAGTCAAGTCTGCTCTGTCCTAGGCTGTCAGCATGAAGCACAGAGTATAAACCATCACAAAGAAGGAAAGAAGCTGGAAGGGCTGAGCTGTCTGTGTTCTTGTTGACATTTCTAATTTCTGCCACAGTGTTTGCAATACCTGCAGCATCCCTTATGCATCAGCTATAATGAAAAATACAGTCAACCCCATTCTTGGAGGTTTCTTTCCATACGACATGGCAATGAAATGCTCTTAGATTACTAGTTATCTCCTTAAGCCCTGTCATGCTTTGTTGATGCCAGTGAGGATGTTGCTACTCATAGCTGTAATGACTTTTTTTGCAAGACCTGAGCACTGGGGCTCCTGCATGTCAAGAAATAAAGCAGTTTCCTTACTGCTCACCTACCATGCACTCAACTGTGCATGGTCTGGAAAGGCAGCCAAGCACTTTGCAGGCTCACTTGCTGTTGAGCATCACTCATAGCACATTGACTATTCATGCAAACATCAATGTGCACGGCTGTAGGTGTGCACTTGTGCACCAGGAACCTGTGGAGAGCACCTGGTAGGTGTTAAGGGCAGCTGAAAGCAGCATGATGCCACCAGACTGGCAAATACTTGCTTTGAGGTTCCCATCCCTGAAAGCTGACTCTTTCAATTAGAGTATATGATTACTTGGTCTGCTCCAAATCCCAGCAGAGAAAACNAAAAAATAAAAATATATAAATAAAAGCCCTGTGATGCACAAAGCATGTAATTGATGGAGCAGAGTACTTTCCCTTGAAACAGGGATGTTTCCATGCATGGCAAATAGAGCAGCTTCATGACAGTCAGTCTGGTCCTTTGGGAGTGAATGCTGTTTGGTGGAAAAGGGATCCTTCTCCTTGGAGAAGGCTGCTACCAGCCCTGCATCCCCATGAGTGCTTGTTGGAGATGCATATAAAGGGAAAGGGGTAATACCTGCCTCTTCCAGCATGTACAGATGGATTCAATCCTTGTCTGGGATAGTTTTGCAGGCACCATAGGATGCTTGGGATAAACTGATTCAGCTTTACTGGGTTTCAACTTTGTAGAGGTCTCTGAATTCAATTTTAATGTTGTGCTTTCAGAGGGCATGGTTCTTTACATTTCAATCAGTTATAAAAAAATCTGATATTCTAGGCTGCAAATAACTTATTTACTGCTGTTGTCCTTGTGTGGCTTTTCTTACTGATAACTCCTGTGAATACATCTGCTTCTGGTGTGGGAGAAACTGCACAAGGAAATAACTTGCAAACTACTTAAACTTCTCAGTCTTGTTGAGTAACAGGTTAGAGATGTTAGCAGGGCTGGGAATAGATCTGATTATCATTCCTCCTCTCTTAATAGCCAGAGGACATGGTTAATTATTAAATTGCTTGTTAATGTATCGAAATATTGCTTGCCTTTCTTAATTTTTTTTTTTTTATCCCCCCCTTTTTTTTTTTTTTTTTTTCCCCCCCCTTTTTTTTTTTTTTTTTAAGGGGCCCCCCCCGGCCCCTTGGGTTTTTTTTTTTTTTTTTGCTGAAGGGCACTCCCAGGACCTGATGGATTTCTGATAGCTCTCTCCTGAGGGGCTGGAAGGAGCATGGTTAAACACCAGCCGCTGCAGTACTACGAGCCCCAGCTATGTTTGTCCTGTCTGACAGGAATCTACGGCTGCCGCTGGAAACGATACCAGCGGTCACATGATGACACCACCAAGGTGGGTAGTTGCCCTGCATCACCTCTTCCCCGTGACTTTGGGAGGGGTGGAGATCTAGGTTGAAAGTGCTGGATATTTGTATTGGTTTTGTTTGTGTTTTTTGGTTGGTTGTTGTTTTTTTTTTTTCCCTATTGTCTTGGCTAGACCATGGAAACCATTGGCCCTATGCCTTGGAGGTCTGTGAGGGGTCCTCACCATGTGTTTGATGTAGCAGATGGGCACAGCTAGCTGGTCAGGGTTCTCAGAGGGAATAGGTGGGATGGGTTTGGCCAAAGCTGTCCATATTTTCCTTTTGGTGCTGGGGAGATTTCTGTTTTGTTCCTTGCTCTGTTGTCTTGTTGTGTTTGTGTTTCTTTGGCTGAATGTGTAGGTCCTGTATTGGTATAGTCCCTGAGCTTCTGTGCACGTAAAAATATGTTTACAGGTAGGGAAAAGTAACAGGAGGTGAGAACTAGCTGGGGATAAATGAGGGAGCTGGTGAAGATGACTTCCCTTCCCCTAGTTAAATTCAGTGTTTAAGAGCTCTGGCAAAGGGAATCCAGGCAGGGGGGCTGGACTTGCACCTTTCCTGTTGTTTGGTGCTGAGATGGAGTCTCATGAGACCTGAAGTGTTTATAGGAAGAAGTGTGAAGAAATTGCTGTCAAAGCTGTCCTCTTGCATCTTCTGGGTAAGGGGTTGTATTACTGTTCTTCTGTGCTCTCATGTTATCTGATGTGTGTTTGGGTTCTTTTGTTTGTTTTTAGTTTCTAGTGGGGTTTTTTTTTGGTTTGTGTGTGTATATGCTTACTACTTGAATTAAAAGTAAAATAAAAAATAAAATAAAAAAACCCTTTAAATCTTGTTGGTTTGTTTTGGCTTATTTTTTTCTGTCAATCTCCCAGGAGATCCTTTTGTTGCTTTTTGAGTGCTTAGTTTTGCTCTGGTGACAGTTAGCTTCTCAGTTTTGCTTTTAAGTCTATAACCAGGAATCTTCCTGGCTGTGGAGTGCTTTTCCTCTAAAAGAGACTGTTAAGGAGAAAACACTTCTGAGCAGCAGATCCCGTGCCAAAAATGCTCCTGGTTCTGAATTGCATCGATTGTTAGTGGTGCAGCTTGGCTGGGAGCTCCCATGTGAATTGAAAAGTCACGGCTTGCGCTTGTGCAGTGTAAAACAAATTTCCTTTTGCAAAGTAGAAATGCTTGTGCTGTTTCCCCTCTGCTTTCAGTCTGGCCAGCTTAGTGTGAGTGACTGATTCGGAGCCAGCAGAAGTTTCCTTTGAGCAAATACCCGGGCATATCCCCAGCCAAGGGTGTAGGTGGGTTTTTAATACTTTGTCAGAAAAACTGTAGGATGTAATATCTTGGCATCTGTACATCTACTAACTTAAATACTCAAGCTGGCTAATTCCTTATGCCTTATGAACCAGAACATTATGCTTCTTAGCTAAAAATCCATATTAAATTGCCACTGACTTAATTTTTCAGTGAGTGCTGGCTCTGCTTGCACCAATTTAATTTACCACAATATATTTGTGGCAGCCTTCCAATTCTACTTGGAATTTCAATTGTTTTTCCAGTACTAGAAAGGATTTTTTTTTTGGGTATGTTTAAAGGTACCTGATTGATGCTTGAAAATTTGCTCAATCTCTGAGATGATCTTTGTAAAGTCTACATAAGGCCTCAATTTCCACTTTGCTGAAGAGAGAAATACGTGTTTGAGAAGTCAGAAACCTCCCTCTTATTTAATTTTAGTTAAAAATAGTCCTTTGCTGTTTGAGCAAGCAGCTGCCTTCTTCAGGCTGCAAACTAGTATTAGCATCTCTCCACCTCTCTGGATTAGGTGGGACAACATTTCATTATATCAGTGAAATTCAGGACCATTTTTACTGCAGCCTTCTATCTCTGCAGTTGAGTGGAGCTCTGAAGTGGGAATAGGTTTACCTCAATGTACAAGGTACTCCAAGCACTGGGTTTTAGTGATATCTGGTCTGCATGAGGCTACCTTTGGAATAGGTGGGAAAACTTGCCAAGATCCTGAGGCATTGGGTACTTATTGTATTGTCCTGTATCCGAACTTATAACTTGGCCACTGCAAGCCCAGAGTAGATGCAGTTGTAGTAATTGATATTTTCCTCATCAGGGTTTTTATAAACAGGATTATGGAATATTTGAGAGGTCTTAAGTCTTGCAAGCTATTTGGAGAAGACTAGAGTATGTACATATTATGTTTATACACTGTAAGTATCAGAAGGCAAGGAATGTATTCAAAGAGCAACTTTTTTTGGTGTAGACCACAGTCAGCATATTTATGTGCTTTCTTTTTTAAAAGATCAATCTTTCTAGAATAACAGACCTTCACAATAATTTGGGTTATGACCCAACCTTGCATTCTTGAAATAATCTACTGATGATTGTGAATGTTTGTTTTATTAATTGTGCTGCAGCTCAACACTCAAACAGATTTTTTATACGGTTTTTTTTTTCCCCAAATATATGCAGATCAGGCTTTCCACTACACATTAATAATTTACATGAAAATGAGAATTTTAATTGTAAGCTTGAGTTCTAAGATTTTTGGGAAAGAAAAATGAGAATAGTAATTATCTGTTGCTTTCCCCTGACCTTTTGAGAAGGGAGGAAGGGGGCTGAAGACACCCAAACTGCACACTTGGTCTCCTTTTTAAATTTTCAACAGCTGCAAAATTTATGTTTGTGTGCACCTCCAGCTTTTATAGCAAGATCTTCCATGCATTTTACATTTTTAATGTTCTTTTCAATGAAAAGCATATAAAAGAAAAGAAATGGTCTTTCTGAGATTCAGACCATTGTAGTCTCTGTAGTTGGTGTGAGGAAGCAAATTCTAACTACAGCTTGTTCATCAGGTATTCAACCAAGGAAGATCTTATGAAGTCAGTGCATCATCTTAATGAGGCTCTATCACCCTAAACAGTGAAGCTGGGGGTAAATAAGGTTTGCCCATCTGTGCTTTTGAAGGTCTGAAGTTCATATGGCAGCTTTTGATGTAGCTCCCAGATATTATGATCCTGTTGATGGATTGCCAGCAATTAAATCCAGAAGCACTGTGAATTGCTGTGTATAAACACAATGCTCTGTGCACAGCTTGTGTGCTTCACCTGAAATGAACTGCTACTGGATATTACAACACTGGAATAGCTCTTGCTCCTGGAGTAGAGTCCAGGGCTGGCTGCAGCATCTCTTAAAATCTGACCAGAGATATTGCAAGATCAGTATCCACATGGGAGATCCTGATGACTTGCACTGTATAATCCTGAAGTTAAATCTATCAAATGTTTGAGTTTGTTTGTGGTTTGTTTTGTTTTTTTTTTAGTTTTTTTTTTTTTTTATGTAGGTTTTTTATTGTTTCCAAAATGTAGTGACTGTACACAGTAAATATCACACCTGGGAAATCATCCTAAGTTGGAGTGGGGAAAGAGCTACTTCACAGAAAAAAAACCCTGCTATGATTATTTTTCATCTATCCAAGAAACAGAAGAGGCCTGTCTTTTATTGCCTGGCTTGTTTTTGCTTTCTCAGGTTACTGTGTATTAAAAAATATCAGTCTTTATTGCTTTAGTTCCCTGTCAAATAAGATAAAATGCTGTTACTATTTGCAAAGGGCTTTGACTTCTCTGCTTAGTGGCAGAGGTGACTTGTGCTGCACTAGCCAAGCACAAACCCTTCTGAGATACAAGTTAAGGCAGACAACTAGGATCTCTTCTTATGTCCCCTACTTTGGTTAGAATTTTTTCATGTTTGCAAAACTCTTTTCCTCTAGAAAATTGCCAAGAATAGGCAAGGATAGGTATCTGGTTTGGCTACATACAGTAGGAAGGGTAATTCTCACTTGGGAATGAAACCAAAATTGGCAGCTTTGGATCCCAGGTGACTTGAAATGTCAAGATGCCTTTGATTTCTGCTCTTCAGTGTCATCTACAACATTTAAATAGAGGTCTTTTCATCAGCTTTTGGGGAATGGTGCACTTCATGGTGCTTGTACAATCTCTTTTCTTCATCCTGTTTCTTTTCTAAACAAAGATGTTGAGTGAAAGAAGCAGTATTAGTGATAAAACCCCATACACACAGAAATCACACTGCTTTCTGAATGCTCTAATTCCACAGGTGTTAACCTGAGCATCTAATGAACAAAACCCTTGTTAATAAGGGGAATATGGTGAAGCTGCAGCTAATGGTACCCATATCAAGCTCAGGAGTTGATTTCTTTGAAAGCTTTGGGGATGGTCAAGGCTGGTGGCCAATGAAAAATGGATTTGCAGGCTTGAATTTGGGGTACATCATTAATGTTTTGTTGTCCTTAGAAATACATCCTGTTCAGAATCTAGTTTAAAAAAATTCTTATATTTGTGTGACTTTATAGGGTGATGCATATGTAATATGTATCTGTAATATGTGTAATATCTGTAATATGTGAATATAGCCTGTTTTAAAACCTTAGGGCATCCCACAAACATTTTGTAAAGCTCATTTTACACATCCAAGTCATTGCCTCTCTCCATCTCAGATATCCCTATTAGTTGTTGATGGGAGCAGCACAGGAGTCTGGTCCAAGAGTTGAAAATGCTTGTTGCTTGTACCCACTAACTTCTGGTGTTGGAAGAGCTACAATTGCATCCTTTGCTTCCAGTGCTGCTGTGTGTTTGTACTTTGTGTTTTGTTGTGTGGAGTGGCCTAAGTCCCTTTGCCAGTTTGTTTTTCTTTGTAGCTGGGTAAACTCAGTCAAGCTGCTGAGATTACTTGGCTGAGGCCACCACTGATGAATTTGAAATTCCAGGAATTATCCCAACCTGGACCTTTCCTCCAAATGCATGTGAATGCACTTAGGGTATTCCCGTTGTCACCAACCTGTTGCCTGTTGAAGGTGAGGAACCAGGGACAGCATCTCATACAGCACTGTGGACAATGCCACCAGGAATCACAGAGGACTTGGTGGGTCACAGTTGTTTTCTGCATCTTCAACTTGTCTGCCTGTGAATTCAGGCTCTGGGTGGTATTATAAGTGTCCCTTGGGCAGGGCTGAACTTTTTTATAGGTGATTGATTAGCTCATATAGCAATGCCTTACAAAATTTCTAATACTTTTGTCATTAGTACTTCATTCAGAAACTTTGAAGCGATCCATGCACAAACTCCTTGTGATAAATGGCCAGGCCAGACCCCCTCAGATACACAAAGGTGCCTTGTGAATTTTCTAACGTTACAGGCCTCTAGGGTTTTATGCAGATTGTGGCATTTCCTTGTTACAGCTGCCAGATGTTCCCTCCAACTGTTTGGTGGTGTTTGTTCTTTTTTACTTCTTTATGCATTGTGCTAATTATCTGGGTGAAAGATTACATCGTGGGAGGCCATCATCCCTGCTTCCTCCTGTTTGCTTATGCTGCTTCTCCTGTCCTCCTTGAAGCAACTGGGTGCATCGTGTTGCCCAATTACACTTCTGTGTAACTGGGGAAGGTGAGCTCAGAGTTACTGAAAGGGGGTTGTTTCCATAAAGAAACCAACTTAAGATGCACCAGAAAGTCCATAAGTGGCCAGTAAAGCTCCAAAAACAGAATAGAAAATGCAAAGAAGATTGTAGGGATGGATCTGTACCACCCCCAGTTTTCATCCTGAGTTGCAGTGAATTAACTGATGGTCAAGTGTCTGTGCAGGAAAGGGGCTGTTGTCAAGGGCATGGGGAAAGAAAGACAAGAACACTGCCTTAAACTTAAGGATCTAGGGATAAAAGGGACCTTCCAGCCTTTTAAAGATCTCCAGGCAAGACAGGACAAAAGTGGACTTGTCCTGCTTTTGATACTCATAAATCTCAAAGTTTCTTTTGTCCTTATTCCAGCAGCAGTCTGAAAAGATGACTCTTGTATTTTTAGTTGGTTTGGGGTTTTTTCCCCTTTATCTTTGGTTTCCAGACAGAAGTCTAGGCTGCCTGTGCTTCCCAGGAAATCCATTACATGTTATCAAGGGGTGTAGCCAAGTGTTTCCTAGAAAGTATTTGGAAAGTGATGACTTCAAACTTGCCATGCCCAGTCTGAGGAAGAAGAAAGGCTGAGAACAGATATGGTTCATACCTTGAAACTCTTGAAGACAGGCACTGCTGCAGGGGGAAGCTTTAAAGGCTTGACAGCTGGCTGTGAGGACATGGATTTCTGACATATTACTGGAGTGAGTTTCTTGAGAGAGGGGCCAGAATTTGAGGCTTTCAAGGGATGGAAGAGATGGGAGAAAGATGAACCTCTTCATGTTCTACACTATGCTGGGAAAGCTGATCCAAGACTTGGAAGCTGTGACTGCTGTCAAAACAGCAACAAAAAAAAATCACCTCGGGTGCTCTGCTTCTTCACTTTCAGGTGATCTCTGTGAGATCTTCACCCTTACATTTTTTTCTCTCTGAATTGTTCCTTGGATGTTTATGACTATGTCAGTGTTTCCTTTAAGATCACCCAGATTTTGATACTTGGAGAATCATAGAAAAGTTTGGGTTGGAAGAGGCCTTTAAAGATCATTGACTTCCAATTTTCCTTTCATGGGCAGGGACACCTTGCACTGACCAGGCTGCTCAAAGCCTCATCCAGCCTGTCTCTCAACACTTCTACACAAGGGGCATCCACAGCTTCTCTGGGTAACCTGAGCCCTCACTCATAGTGAAGAATTCCTTTGCAGTATCTAATCTAAGTCTGTCCTCTTTCAGTTTAAAGTCATTATTTCTGCTTACAATATTGCTGCTGTGTTATAGAGGGTGATAAGGGAAACAATCTCAAGTTGCATGGGGGAGGTTTAGGTTGGACATAGGAAAATTTTCTTGATTGACAAGCTTGTCAAACCCTGGGCAAGGCTGCCCAGGGTGAAGTCTGCATCCCTGGAGGTGTTTACAAGGCATGTAGATGTGTTGCTGAGGGATATGGTTTAGTGGTGACCTGGCAGTGCTGGGTTAATGGTTGGACTTGATGATCTTAAGGGTCTCTTGCAACCTAAATGATTCTATGATTATAAATGCAGTGTATTAGGGCATGTGTCAGCTGCTGCTGAGCTACCAAAATGTGCTCTTGTTGTGGTCACAGCAAAGAGACAGGGGCTTCTAGGAGTCTCCATCTCTGGAGACACTTAAGACCTGCCTGGATCTGTTCCTGAGAGACTTGGTCTAAGTGATCCTGCTCAGGCAGGGGGGTTGGACTAGATGATCTTCTAGGTCCCTTCCAGCCCCTAATTTCTGTGATTCTGTGATTCTGTGACACGTGTAAGAGTAGTGGAGAAATGCCCAGAGCCAGATTCATCTCCCTGCCTGTTCTCAAAGCACCATCATTTAAATAGCAGTTCCTACTGAGCAGGAAAAATTGGAGAGAAGCTGTAATGGAGATGAGACATCAAATTGCCCATTGTGATTTCAAGAAATGCTTCATGCAGATATTCTCCTTGGCATGTGGTGTGAGAGGTGAAGGCAGTGGGTTTGTTATGGCCTGTGGGGAAACTGAACATGCTCATTAGAAAGCAACAGCATCACTGGCAGAGCTGCATCACTGTTTTTCTTTCTGATGTGATGTTTTTTATATCTCATCTCCTAAACCTCTATTTAAATAAATGCAAGGCTTCTAAACTGTGTAGGTATGGGAAGAGAGATGTGGGGATATCTAATATTTGTAATGCCTCTCCTTGCCTTTAAAGTCTCTGTTGCTGTTTGTGTAACTGCATGCTAGTATAAATGAGATATCAAACCCTTCCTAACAAATTGGGTGTTTGCTGTTTAAAATTAATTCCCTTAAAGCAAAATGTGAATGATTCAAGATGGTCTCTCTGGTTAAAACCATCACGTAGCCCCAAGCAGAGACTTTTGATGTTTTGTTGTTGTTCTTTCTTTTGTAAGAGGCCAAATGAGAGGATGTGATCCATTGACATAATGGATTGCTGTGCTGTGTTTGTGATGTGTGTATTAATTCACTTTATGGTGAAATACTCTTGTAATTCCCACTTGGCAAGAACTGTTAAATGACCTGAACAGATGATATAAGCCATGCTGGCATGATACATCTGTGACTACAGGCTTTGGAGCTGGGGCTGTGCTGGGTCTTCAGTGCTAATCCCCAGACAGCCAAAGGTCACAGAAATTGCTTGGTTTGCTGAAAAACACTATTAGAGGATGGGTGACTTTGCCCTTTCCCTTGCAGTTTCAATTTGTTAATGTTCACAGCTCCCAGGAAACGGGAATCTTTGATGGAAAGAGGGTCTTTCAAGTCAGTTTGATATGAGTTTGGGCATTAAGACATTGGGTGATGCACACAGGACATGACCAGAAATTCTGAGCTGAATACTTGAGAATGGATACATCTGGTTATTTTGGGAGTGGTAGGCTAAATGTGGGAAAATCCTATCATTAGATTAGTTATTGGGTTTGTATTAGGGTTTTTTAAGTATTTTTTTTTTTACATTTTCCCCAATGCTTGTAATTTGAAATAAAAAATTTTCAAGGCTTTACACAACATGCTGTTCACCTCTAGATTCTACCATAGAGGTATAAGCCAAGAAAGCTGTTGTATTCATGACTCCTTGACCAGAAGGGCAGGCTGCTGAGTAGCATGAGAAATTATGGTTTACTCCATAAATATAGCTTCAGGCTTAATGGTTTTGGCTTATGTTTTTTTGGTTTTTTTTCCTCCAAAGCCATTAAAAAATATAAGTGGTTGGCCACTGACTGCAGATGCTGTGGCCTCTAAATTCCTGCTTGCTCCATGTGAAAGGTGCTTCCTAATTCAGTAATTGCTTGTTTGAAGGATGGGAAAGCCCAAGTCTTTCCTTGGAAGTTCTGGAAAGCCACAATGTTTGATAACTTGTTGCCTGGTGCAGCCTAATGCTGTCAGGGTGAGGATATTTGACTAATGCAAATCTGTTTTAGTCCTGATGTAGGCAAAATGCCTGTGGGAGGGAGTCTGCAAAACCCATTGACTGTTGTGGCTGAGTTAGGATTATGGGCTCAGACTAGGTGATTAACGTGCCCTATGATTTATAATGCTTTATAGGTGTCAAAGGTTTTTACTGCGGAGCGTCTGCAAAATCTGTTTGAAATTATAAACAGCCAGCACTGAACTGGAGCTGCATCTGGAGAAAGGGGGGAGGCAGGCATGTGGGAGACATGGGAGGAGAAAAAAAGGGATTTTTAGGCCATGGCTCCTTAGAGTCAGCCCTGTGCTTCGTGGACAAAAGATGGAAGCTATGTCAGGTGGGTTTTTCCAGAGCTTTTCTCTGGACACCTGTGTACAGCAACATTCTTCCAATCTAAAAGACATTGGTGTGTAGACACTGTCTTTCAAAATCTTTACCAGTTTGAAAGATGCTGGATGAGATGAGACTTGGTTGCTCAATCAACTCATGATTTAACCTGTCATCCTATAAGTGAGAGCTTTCCTGGGTGACTTATTCTAGGTGATCCTGCTCTGGCAGGGGGGTTGGACTAGATGATCTTCTAGGTCCATTCCAGCCCCTAACATTTTGTGATTCTGGAAGCTTTTCCATGCTGTTTCTGTAAGTCCCCTGTGCTGCTTTTGGCCAGTATAGAGATAGCTAATAACAGCATAGTAACTGGTACAGGGCTGTGTACAAGGAATGGCTGATGGAACTGCAGTTGTTGAGCCTGAAGGAGGCTCAGGGGAGACCTAGCTCTCTACAGCTCCCTGAAAGGAGGTTGGAGATTGGTGGGGGTCAGTCTGTTCTCTCATTTAGCAAGCATCAGGACAAGAGGAAATGGTCTCAAGCTGCACCAGGATAGGTTTAGGTTGGACATTAGGAAAAGATTATTTATCTTGCCAGGCTGCCCAGTGCAGTGGTGGAGTCCACACCCCTGGAGGGGTTTTAAAGCCTTGGAGATGTGGTGCTGAGGGACATGGGTTAGTGGTGGCCTGGCAATGCTGGATAATGGTTGGACTTGATGATCTTAAAGATCTCTTCCAGTGATTTTATGATTCTATGCTTTGGATTTGTGACCAAGCCAGTGTTGGTAACTAAAATTGTTATCAATAAGGCCAGGGTGGATGGGGCTTTGAGTACCTTAATCTAATAGAAGGTGTTCTTGCCCATGGCATGGTGTGTGGAATTTGAAGATCTTAAGGGTTGCTTCCAACCCACACCATTCTATGTTTTAGCCATCTCTGAAGAGGGCTGACACAGCACTAAGGTAGAATATTTACTGAGTTCCTTCTAAAATTGAGGAAAAAAAATGAGGTTGTTTTTCTGCTTGCTTCCAGAAATGTTATCCCTTGCACCTATGTAGTTGCTGTTAGCACTAGATATAGACTTTTTAAAATGAATTGTGTAACTCCTTTTTCAACAGAGGCAAAGGGAACCTGTACTCCTGACAGTGTGAACTTCATTGTTCGTAGTTGCACTAACACAGGTTTGCTATTTACTTAAATATTTAGTCCTTGTCCTATCCTGTTTAGTCCTGTGTCTAGAGATGTGTGTGAATTTTGGAGAGAATAAGATAGAAGTGAAATACTAATTTTGTGGAAGTTTGACTTGTTGGTCTGTTTTGGTGTCTGAAGCCCTCTTGATAATCTCAGCACAGATGGTAAAAAATTTGGATCCTTTTCCAGAGCAGGCTTTATTTTTCTCACCCCAGAGGGAAGTGAGTGTGACCTTGCTGCCCATCAGTTGGACTTGAGTAATTTACTTGACTTCTGGGTTTGAAATCACTGGTCTCCTGATCCAAGTCTGCTTTCCCAGTGCCTTTCTCTGGTTCCCAGGTGTCCTGGAAGAGATCCAAGTTGTGGTCAGTTGTGCTATGACAGCCCATAAAACACTGGAGAACAACTTTGTGACATGTCCTTGTTGGGTGGCTGGATGCCCTGGGAAAGGTGTAATGGTCAATGGAAAATGCTTTCTCCTTTTATGTTCCTCTCCCTGCCCTCAAAATATGAGAAGCAGGGAAATGTCTTCTAAAAGTAGACTTTGTTCAGGTTGAACAAGAATGCTTGTGGGTTCAAAATGATCTTAAAAGTTAACTAGATGAGAAGAATACATGGCAGCAGGAGAAGTAAATGAATGGAGGAAATAAAAAGGAGCAGGATTAGCTTGTGATAATGTTCCCTTGCTAAGTGTGTGCAGAGGGACTGAGGTGGAAGTTATACAAGCAACAGTCTTAGAGTAAGATGGGGTCTTTTGACTAGCATGTGTCCTGTCACCTGGAACAAAGCTGCTTCTTCCTTTTCACTGCTGCTTGGCCCCATCCCAGCTCACAGCCAGCTGTTCCCACCAAAACTGAATGGCTGAAAATAGTTTCATAAGATGTTGATGGAAACTCAGAGGCTGCTGTGTTCCCACAGGGCCCTGCTTGGGGACTGCTGATGAGCTGCTCTTTGCAAACAGCCTCCTGTTGGTGTCCTCTCTTTATTTTCAGCAGTGGATTAGATATTTATAGGAACAATTTAAACTTGGCACCACTTTAGCATTAATTTGAAATGGCTGTAAATAGCGGCCTTCAGGGAAGGGGAGAAAAGGAACTAGAGAGATGTTTGTGCTGAAGAATTTCAAACTTCTTGTGAAGCCATGTGTGGAGCATAGGTGGTCCAAGATGATGGTGTCTTGTAGCTATAGCCCTTTTTTAGGGTTGTATATCAGTTTTCAGGAGAGATCATAGAATGGTTTAGGTTGGAAGGAACCTTAAAGATCTTCTGTTTCCAACCCCTGACCATGGGCAGGGACACCTTCCACTGGAGCAGGTTGCTCAAAACCTCATCCAACCTGGTTTTGAACACTTCCAGGGAGGGGGAAATATGTGTGTGGGTTTGAGTGCTCCTTCAGGGTGCTGGTACCTCACTAGCAGGAGGAAAGGTGCAGCTACAGGAAACCCACTTCTTGTTAAAGGTTGTAGGTTGGAGGAGCTGCTGTGCAGATGGTGTGGCACAAGCTGATATATAGGTTGCTGCTGTGGAGAGACAGAGCAAGATTAGGATTGGAAGAGTTCAAAATACTGATGGGATGCCAAATTTTGGAGAGGAAAGCATGGTTTGGTGGTTTAAAAAGAGAGAATTGGAGGGAGAAAGTGAGGTTTTAGCTAGGAGAGAGGCTCTCATGTCCTGCATCATCGAGAAGAAACCTGCCTAGGTGTCTTTTGTGATAAAGAGCTTTTAAAAAAAAACAAACAGTATGAGGCTGCTTGAGGGATTAAAATATTTGTTGTAGGTATTAGTTCTAGGTTTCAGCCAGGCACAGAGCTGAGTCTGTGCAGTGTGTGTTTGTTTCTAACAATTCTTCTGCCCTGAGACACATACTGACCTTCAACCTCATTCCTTTGGTATTGAATTCATGCAGAATTGGGAACAAAAGAAGTAGATTTTTCAGTGAGATACAGTTAAATAAGCACTTGCTTTTAACAGCTGCTGCTATCCTCTGTGTTTATCAAAGGGAAGCACTGGTAATGCAATGGGAAACATAAGGCCTCCACCAACACCCTCTTCTGTCCCATCCTTTCATGGAAGTTCTATCTCTGTGCTGCTGGTAACTGATTTAGAGGTCAGGAGAAGGACAAGTTAGGCTGGAGAGTGGGATGCTCTTGTGCCTTTTTTCTTTATTTTTTTTTTTCCACTAGTGATATAAATTTGAATACATATATAGCATCTTTTTTTTTTATTTTCCCTGGGTGACAAATGTTACTGCTTTGCTGAAAGTCATAGACCTATTTCTGTGTGAAAGAGCAAAGATTTTTTCGTCACACTGGTTCTCCCACCCCACCACACGTTACTGTACTGTGACAGCTATGTGTTCCTTTGCAGAATGTGGTGGTTTGCATGTAGGAAGGTCCCTTGGCTAAAACAAAACAGGGAAAACCCCTAATATCTATGAATATCTATGAAAAGCCAGGTTATCCTGAAGGAGTAAAATAGTGATTAATGGAGCCATGCAATGAGCCTTGCTCAGAAATCTTGGCAAAGGTGGCAGGTTTTTGGAGCTTTGGAGTTCCTACAGATGCTGAAAATGAGTGTCTGGGAAGAGGGCAATGTGCTGTACCCACATGAGAGAGCTGGTATCTAAGAATTCTCTTCTGTCTGTCCTGATTTGAGTGAGGACTAATTCTGTTCAGTAACTTGAATTTTCAGCTCAGTTCTTCTAACTGCACTGTTGGCAGCCTGTTTTTCCAGGCAGTGGCTGCTTCTGGCAGTGCCAACTCCCCATGTTCAAAGTACCAAGGGTTGGGGTGCAGACCAAGGCCAGTGCTGGATCTTGTGCTGGGGGTGCAGAAAGTAAAAGGCCACACTTGCAGGAAGGATCAGACAGGACAGGGAACCTCAAACTGACCAACAGGGGATTGTATCTCATATACATCATATTTGGTATAAAGCTGAGGGATCAGGAGGGTCTCATCCTGCTTTGCTGGCTTGGCTTGGCTCAGGTCATCTTCTGGTTTCTTCCTCAGAATATCTGAGGAGGCCTCTGTCCATTCTGCCTTCAATCCCACACTGTGTGCTCCAGAATCCAGCCCCTGAACACAGCTCCCATCTGCTGTGGGGCCCAGTCTGGGATTCTCCTGGTGCCTGCTCTGCACCATCAGTGGTGATGGTGACATAATTGCTGTCGAGGGGGTTGGGTCCAATACTGGTTTTGTACATATTTGTGTATTATTGTACATATTTGTGAATATATAAAGTGTACCTAGAAACTGTTTAGCTCTAGCAAAATATTCAAGGGGGTGATGTTCAGAGGCTTTTCACGTACAGAAGTCAAGCTAGATGATTTCATGGTCCCTATGGCTTTTTAAATGTATGTGTTTTTATTTTGTCATGTAAAAAGCTTCTAAATTGAGGGCAGAGGTTAGCTTGCCAAATACATCACAGCTGTTCATCCTAATTGGGAAGGAGAGGCTGCTGGAAGGCCTGGAACAGAAAGGCCTGGAAGCTGACGTGCTTTTGTATAGTATTTTTCTGCCTTTTAATACAGATGTTCACAATCATGCTTCCTATTCTGGGAGTCTGGCCAAGTTTCTGCACTGAGGAACTGCACACAGTTCCTGGTCCTGTCCTTCACCCCAGCATCATCCCNGGATGCTCTTGTGCCTTTTTTCTTTATTTTTTTTTTTCCACTAGTGATATAAATTTGAATACATATATAGCATCTTTTTTTTTTATTTTCCCTGGGTGACAAATGTTACTGCTTTGCTGAAAGTCATAGACCTATTTCTGTGTGAAAGAGCAAAGATTTTTTCGTCACACTGGTTCTCCCACCCCACCACACGTTACTGTACTGTGACAGCTATGTGTTCCTTTGCAGAATGTGGTGGTTTGCATGTAGGAAGGTCCCTTGGCTAAAACAAAACAGGGAAAACCCCTAATATCTATGAATATCTATGAAAAGCCAGGTTATCCTGAAGGAGTAAAATAGTGATTAATGGAGCCATGCAATGAGCCTTGCTCAGAAATCTTGGCAAAGGTGGCAGGTTTTTGGAGCTTTGGAGTTCCTACAGATGCTGAAAATGAGTGTCTGGGAAGAGGGCAATGTGCTGTACCCACATGAGAGAGCTGGTATCTAAGAATTCTCTTCTGTCTGTCCTGATTTGAGTGAGGACTAATTCTGTTCAGTAACTTGAATTTTCAGCTCAGTTCTTCTAACTGCACTGTTGGCAGCCTGTTTTTCCAGGCAGTGGCTGCTTCTGGCAGTGCCAACACCCCATGTTCAAAGTACCAAGGGTTGGGGTGCAGACCAAGGCCAGTGCTGGATCTTGTGCTGGGGGTGCAGAAAGTAAAAGGCCACACTTGCAGGAAGGATCAGACAGGACAGGGAACCTCAAACTGACCAACAGGGGATTGTATCTCATATACATCATATTTGGTATAAAGCTGAGGGATCAGGAGGGTCTCATCCTGCTTTGCTGGCTTGGCTTGGCTCAGGTCATCTTCTGGTTTCTTCCTCAGAATATCTGAGGAGGCCTCTGTCCATTCTGCCTTCAATCCCACACTGTGTGCTCCAGAATCCAGCCCCTGAACACAGCTCCCATCTGCTGTGGGGCCCAGTCTGGGATTCTCCTGGTGCCTGCTCTGCAACATCAGTGGTGATGGTGACATAATTGCTGTCGAGGGGGTTGGGTCCAATACTGGTTTTGTACATATTTGTGTATTATTGTACATATTTGTGAATATATAAAGTGTACCTAGAAACTGTTTAGCTCTAGCAAAATATTCAAGGGGGTGATGTTCAGAGGCTTTTCACGTACAGAAGTCAAGCTAGATGATTTCATGGTCCCTATGGCTTTTTAAATGTATGTGTTTTTATTTTGTCATGTAAAAAGCTTCTAAATTGAGGGCAGAGGTTAGCTTGCCAAATACATCACAGCTGTTCATCCTAATTGGGAAGGAGAGGCTGCTGGAAGGCCTGGAACAGAAAGGCCTGGAAGCTGACGTGCTTTTGTATAGTATTTTTCTGCCTTTTAATACAGATGTTCACAATCATGCTTCCTATTCTGGGAGTCTGGCCAAGTTTCTGCACTGAGGAACTGCACACAGTTCCTGGTCCTGTCCTTCACCCCAGCATCATCCCAGGATAGGTACAGCCTGAGATGATTTCCTTGCTGGAGTTTCCGATCCATTTGTTAATAAATGAAGCAGTAGGTAGAGCATATTTCCCTTTGGGATAATTGCTCTTTGTAGTTTGCAAGCTAGTCCAATTAAATTAAAAAAGCCACCACAAAGTCTGCATCTTTCTTGCAGCATGTGGGTTATCACAGCATTGCTTGTTCCAGGGATTGACTCAGGTGATTGTGGCTGTGCCTTCCTCCTCCTTTACCAGGAAAAAGCTGTAGCAGTCATCAGTGGGCTGCTTTTGCGTGGTTGCTTCTTGCAAACACTTCTGGGAAGTAAATCCTTACATCAGAAGACTCTCCATTCCCCACGTAGCTTAATGCTCAAAGAGTTTTATTGTTTAGAGAGGTGTTGTGATGGATGCACTTCTTTTGTGGCTGCATTGTTTAGGACCTTCCAATGTGCCAGTCTGTGCACTCTGGCTGAGTTTTTCAGGAACCTGTAGTCTGGGGCCAGTGAAACACAGAGATGACTGAAAATTTTCTTTACTCTGGGAGTTCAGCAATGGGATTAGTGGCCATAGGATCTTTCTAAACCTCCCAGATACATTACTTGAATTGCATTCAGCAAAATTTCTCCTGTGCTCTTGGCGTACGTGAATGAGCAGATAGGCCAAACACTGAACAGTTAATTCTCCTGGAGTTTTTCTCAATGCCTGCTATGAATTCCCTTCAGGTTTTAGGTGCAGTGTTGTCATAGACAGCTCCACCAGACTTCTGGCAGTGCTTTCCCTTGTGCTGGTTGCATGATGTAACCAGAGAAAAAGCTCTCCAGAACATGCATGTGGCTGGTTGGATCCTGACCTGTAATGAAGGCTGGGCTCCTCCCCTTTGAATAAAGGCTGGTTGAAAAAAAGCTGGAAAGCTCCTAGCAAAGACTAGAGAGCACAGGTGAGTTATGATGATGTTTTGGGGGTGGTTCTTTCAAGCTGCTCTTGTTTGCTTAACATCCATTAACCCATAGTGGCTGGCAGAACAGCTCTGTCTCCTGAGCCAATGGCCTGTGTACTTGTGGGAGGGGTGGGAGGTGTGTGTGTGTGGCTGAAATCTTGATACTAGATGTTAGTAATGTCAGAGCTTGACTCTAGTTCTTGCAGCCTTGTTCCTGCTGGACTCTGCTAGCAAATTGTGCTGCCATAATGCTGTGCAGTGCTGTCAGCTGCCTGCTCCCTGAGGTGCCATCTGCAATTCAATTCTCAGCCCAATAAAGGTATTAGTGAGGTGAGGAGGGGAAATATTGCTGTGCAAATGGGACTAAATTAATGAAGTTAAATCCTTGGCCTGTAGTAAGTTCTTTTGTGTAATCCTGCAAACAAGATTTGAGCTGGCTACACCATGGTAGTAGCTTCTGCTTGCCAATGTGGTGGAAAAGCTGGTGAGCTTGTAGATGCCTGAGCTGTACCTTGTTTGGGGTGTACCCTGTGGTGCATGCAGGTTTCTGATGCTTTCAGAAGTGTTGTTGGGTGAGGGTAAAATAAGGCTGTGCACTGTGACTGTGCTCACACAGGAGGTTTGGTTTCTGGTAGGCAGCTCTACAGTATTGTGTGGTTTGTGGAGAAGAACTTGAAGACTTGTGGAGATGTGGCCTTCCTGGCACCCATCACAAGGCATGTTGCTTATCTACCAGTTTGTTGTTTTAGTGATGGCTTGGCTGCCTGTGGGATTTGGGTGGGGATCCAGACTGCCTCAGCACTGAGCTGCCCAACTTGGATGTCATAAGTGCTTCTGGTTTTATATGAATGGGAACCTGTAACATGTTGGCTGCTTGATAACATTAATTAGCAAAATTAAAAAATATAATGGCTGTTCTACAATGTTGCTTGTGAAGGTGATCAGTGATTTAAAAAAATATTTTTTTACTTAAGTCCCTCCTGAAAAAGGGCCTTGTGTTTAGGGGTGTTTAATTGCAGATTCAACCTTTTTTTTTCTCCAGGTTGTTTCAAGGAGAACTCCTGCTGAGCTCCAAAATGTGATTTCAGGGATATAAGTGGCAGCTGGAGATGTGCAAGGAAAGCTGTTGTTGTCTGTAGGTGGAGGTTTTAATGTTGTGTGTGTGTTTTGTTTGGCTTGATTTTTTATTTTCTTTGTGAGTAGTATTTGTAGCTCATTTCAATCTTGAAAATCCTTTCCCTTTGTGGCATCTTGCAATGAGCTGTTGAAGAGGTGATGGACTAGTCTGGAGCCATCACTTGTCATGTTCTCCTTGACATGTGGTTTTAGCCTTTGGCAGCATGCTTATTTGCAGGTAATGTCAGCCAGCACTTGAAAAATCAATTGACTTCAGTGCAGTTAAAAGGGGCCCCCTCTTAGGGACAATTATGGTGGAAAAAAAAAATGAAATAACCAAGGCCTTATTTGAAGTGTCCTAAACTTGAAGCATTCTGACTCTTAAAAAATTGACTTAACTTCATTATGTGCTTTCCTGAAGCCTCTGTGGACAGTTGTAAAGTTGAAGTGTACTTCAGGGAAACAAAAAGCAGGACCAGTTGTCATCAAAAAGCTTGGATGGTTGTTCAAATGACTTCACGTGCTAAAGATGGCCCTTTCTCAGAGGAGAGCACCTGATATTTCTACCCTATCCATTGGGTGGGGACAGGGACCATGCTGTAGTAGACAGCTCTTGACTTGAGGGTGACTTGACTATCACAAGCCTGGTGCTTTTAACCTCTCTGTGAGCCTCACTCCTGAGCTGAAATTCCCAAAGGGATTAAAACTTCAATCATCTCAATGGGATCAAAGCTGCTGGATGCTTAGGAAAGTGAGAGGAGAGAGACTCTGCTTGTCCCTTCTGGGACAAAACAACCTACTTTATGTGATGTTTGAAGTGATGTGCACATATATATATTATATATGTACATATATTTTTTTATTGTTGTGCAAGATTCTGATGATGTCAGCCCTTTTTCAGGCTGCAGGACCACAGGTTAACAGTGGAGGAAGAGCTTTTGTTGGCTTTTCCACTCTCTGACTGCTGCTTTCACCACAAAGCTGCTCTTTCATTCTTGCTAGCTGCCTTCTCTTCATGTTTTACATATTTTTTTGATGCAGCTGCTCTGGCCCTTCTGGAAAAACAAACCACCTCCTGGTTCCTCTAATTCACAACACACTGCCATGCCTTACTTTAGGGTTTGCTTAACAAGCCTAGTTCATAACCACCTAAACCACTGCAGATCTTGAGCAAACCACATTGCTGTGAGCTGTGCCTTATTGTCTCGGTGTTTTCCTTCCTCAGTAAGGTCAGGAGCCTGAAACTGATTGGGGTGGGGTGGTGTAGCTTTTAGCTGAGCAATATCTGGAAAGGAGATCTCATTTTACTGCTTGTCTTGAGGTCGATGGGAATTAGTGCAGGCATTGTTAGCAAGAGCCATTAGTGATTTGCCCAAGTCTGCCCAAGCTATTTTGCTGCAGTTGCCTGCAGCCATTGGGGGTTCCTGCTTCTTCAGCAGAAAATGAGTGATAAATGGCATGACACAAAGTGAAACCTGCCTTGATGCTGCTGTACTGTGCTCCAGTGCATTTTATCTGTGCTGTGTAAGTGTGACACTGCTGTGGATGAAAGGCCTCGAATGGGCTGTTGTGTGATGAGCAAACTCCAGCACTTAAATGATTCCCATGATGGCTGCTGATTTTCTGTCCCCCACCCCAACATTTAGCCCTTGAGAGGTGCAAAAAATCAAATCAAATAAATCCTTTAAGTAAAGCTTCTGCTTTCTCTCCAGATGGATGCTGCCTGTAGATACTCAGCTGCTGCTGAAGCCTGTGACTTCATTTGGCTTCCCTCTGGCAGTGCACTGAACCCATTTAAATGTCTTACAGGGAAAATAGGTAAATCCCTTCCATATGT
>VYZU01044521.1:8129-19206 GCA_013401355.1 Ceyx cyanopectus | reverse complement strand
TTTCTTTTTTTTTTTCCTTCTGATACTGTTCTTGCAATTTCATCATGATAGACTCAAAACCACAGACATTTGATTACATGAATCTTTCAGGTGTAGTTTGATGTTAAAAGAATGTTTTAACTTTAAAGTGGTAGAGAAAATGTTGAAAATCTGGAAAAGGTAAAAGTTTGGTTTATAAAGATATGATGGATTGAATTTTCAGTTTCTGAATAAAGTTTTCAGAATTGCAGAATGTTGCATGGTGGAATTTTTTGTTGATACTGTGAAATTTTAAGCTGTGTTAAGTAGCCTTTTTGTTTCTAACATTTCAGGAGTGGTATGAATAAAGAATATGTGTGTAGGAAAGTGTTTGTTTTCAGAAGGAATGTTGGAGAAAGAACAGCCCGTCAGATTGATTAGAACATGAAATCCATTTTGTTTCCAAGCATTTCACTGATTCAGTTTGCAAGAGTTTGAAGCCAGAATCAGTAATTATTCTAATTTCATAACTGGAACACAAAATAAAAGTTTAAGTTTCCAGAGTTACATAGAACAGTTAATGTATTTTGAAAGGGATTATTTCTATCTTATTTCTTAGGGGAGAAAAAAAAAAATATAGTTTAATAACTATTTTAGTCAGCATTTACACTACTGAAAACTTTATTGGAAGGTAAAGTTTTTCCTTGTACCACAGTAAGATGACTACACTTCTGAGAAGAGCAGAATTTGAGACACTACATTTCCTATCAGCTACTAAACAAAGTTTCACTTTCAGTACTGTGACATTATGAAGAATCTCACTCTCTTTGGCTTGTATCAAGGTTTTGGCACATATCTCCATCTGTGTTTGCTACTAAGAGGAACAGACAAATGGATCTTGCAGAGGACCAAAGTATTATAAGGTAGGTGTTTAGTTCTAAGTTCCTTTTATTTCATGAGCTGCAAGAACATAGGGAAGAAGTTGTTGAATGGCAATCCTTACACTTCTTAGCAAAGTTTAGTAGAGTTTCTTGCCAACATAATTTAGTAGACTTGTAATAGCAGTACTACTTTCCTGAACTCTTCTTCGGTGCTCTCACTGAGCTATTGCACCTTGCTGCTGTCACAAGCCCTTGCTGTCAGTCAAATTGCCTACCATAGTCTGGCATCCCTATTTATAGTTGGAGGAGTATCTGTTGCTTCACATGAGGTATTACATTAACACGAATTATTGCTAGTGGTGACATTCACCTTGGATATACCACCTCATGATGTCATTTGCTATTCAAGGTACTTGCAGACTGTCAGATGAAGTCAGTAAACATTCGGTCATCCCAGAAAGATGGAAATTTCCAAACCCTAATAAGCCAAACTAATGTCTAATCAGAATTTAAACTAAAACAAATTCAGTTTGTTTCTTGACATTCTGAAAAGCTTGATTAATTCTTCGTCTTTTCCACCATATTTTAGATTGCATAAGAAAGCACTAAAAACCATTTTCAAAAACAAATAACTACATATTTTAAAAGCACAACTTATGACGGTATAAGCAAATTACTGAAAAGTATATCTGCTTATCATCATCCAACACAGCACTGATTCTGCAGAAATTGCCACCGTATATGCTTTTTATTCCCAAGATCTTGCTTCTTCATTTATCTTTTAGTAACTAGTAAACAACCCCATTGCATGTGCCACTGCTTATAGTACTTTAACTTGTATATATCAGCTTTATTCTGTTCAAGAGTTTTCACTAAACTAATGCTTTAATTTTACAAAATGCTAAGACACATGCACCATGGACTGCTTTACATGCAGTTGTGAGTTTGGAACTACGGTCTGTTACATAAACCACTGAAGCCCACTGAGTTGAAGTAGTGTTGGCTGGTCTGCAGCAGAAGCATGCAGGATGACAGAGGTCCATCTTCTCTGTGTACTTTTTCAGGAGTAGTGCATTGTAATTTGTCAGTTTCCTTCTCAATTTGCATGAACTAAGTACTAGGAATTTATCTTTTCTTGTTTTTTACTTTTGTTTCAGCTTAGTAGAAAACTGCCATTTTTAGAAGAGGATAGTTTTATGAATCTGTAAGCTATGCTTAGGAGTAATTTTAATTTGCTTCTTCGACTTTCTTTCTGCTCTGTATTGTTCATTTACTAAAAAGAAAAAACAGAAAGCCTGAAAAGAAAGGGGAAAACACCTAACCAACAAGCTAAGTTATGAAATGGAGGAATCTTTTTCAAAATGCTGCATTTAAAATTCTGTAAGGACTGGTAAGACCAAAGATCTTTGGCCCATTGAGTGAACTCTTATTTGTTCACTCAATGCAAAGCAGTCAGTTTCATTTCTAATTAATTTTTCTTTAGTGTTATATTTTATTGCTACGCTTTCTGCAATATGTTTTTTTGATATATTAGAGGAAACCATTTCAGTGTTTTTCTGATACTTTTCTGAATACAGTTCAGCAAATTCTCTTTTTGGTATTCATTAGGATTNTAAGATTTCAACTTTTTAATAAAAATATTAATTCTCAAATTTCCCTTCAGTCTGTCACTAGCAGTGTCAAGTATTGTTCAAATCAAACTTTGAGATCTTAAGCATTTTGTGTAACCTTTAATTTCATGTTACATTTTATTTTACCACATCTGTACTTCTAAGCTGTTGACAGAGTCAAATGAAATATCTTGAAGTCCTACCAAAAAATAATTCACGTTACTTCTAGCTTTATGTGACACAAGAAAAATTGATATCTCTCTGCTGGTCACTGTCACTAATCGGTCTTCTTTCCTGTGAGTTTTCAAAGAAAGACTGAGAAAAATGGATATGGACACCAAATTGCCCTTTTGTGACTAGAGGTGATTTTCCCATGTAAGAGCAGAGATACAGGCCAGAATGATGATGTGGATTATTACCTATATTTATCTATTAAATATATTTCCAACTGTAACTCTTGATCTGATATATATTTTTTTAACTATGAATAATGATTATAATTGATTTCATATTGATTGATGTACACTTCCCACTGAATCTGAAACTAATCGACTGTAGAAATTATTTGGGGTTTTTGTATTATTGTTTGCTTGTTTATTTTCTCCTTCCCCTTCACCACCCATACCATTCTGTATTCTTATAGGTTGATCTCTTCCCACTTGATTTCTAAGGAGAGACCCAAACACTTGCAGTTCTTTTGCAATGACAGGCTTCAAAGACACTTGCTTATCTCTTCACTTTCTCCAGCTGTTTTGTTTTACTATAGTAACTTTTTTCCTTAGTTGCATATATCTATGTAATTCTCAATAGTATATTCAGCATTAATCTAATTAAGACACAATGCTTCAAACAACAAAAAAAATAAGCAATTGGAAATCAGTACCTTTAGAAGGGATAAAAAACTGAAAACCCACTTTTCCAAAAGTACAAATTTGTTGAGCTAGAGAAACGTGTGAAGTGCAATAGTGTAATGAAATTGGATCCAAGTGTTCCACCCAATGACTAGAAGGTAAAATGATTGTGTAAAAGCTTTTAGAGAGAAAGCCTAAGAGGAAAGGAAGGGAGAGACAGAAAGCTCTGTAGTGTTTTGTTTTTTGTTGGATATGTGAATCTGTTCACTCTGGAACTCTTTTACGTGGGTTTGAGATGCTTCTGTATGGATTCATGTAATTGGGTATTACTGTTCAGATTCTAATAGCTTCTAAAAATTATCACTTTTTTACCATACAGGTAACAAGGATTTAAAGACAGTGCCTTTGAAAACATCTCAAGATCTCAGAGATGCACTTTAGCTCTGTTGCTATTACGTTTCCAGATTCTCATCTCTCACAGGAGCAAGTGGTTGAAGGATGATAACAATTTCACTGCTTTTACCTCCTCTGAAGAATTTTTGGCATCGAATGAATGCTTGTTTCATCCAGAAGTCTGCATTAAACCATGGGGGCTGCTGTCCCAAATAATTTGGGATCCTCAGCTATGCCTCATCTTTGAACAAATGTATTACATTTTTTTTACTTTCAACCTGTTTTTTCAGTTTCAGAATGCATCTGCTATCTGAAGTTGTAGTAATAGCACTGAGACTCTGTGTTAGGCAAGGCTTTGAAATGAAAAAAGCTTTAGCTTTCTTCAATTCAGGAGGCCACAGAACTTAATAGTTTGGTGTTTTTTAAACATAGGTTTTAATAGAAAACTAAGAATCTCAAATAAGATAAACCTTTGTACAACAAAAACTGAAACCTCATAACAAATAAATAAAAAATGAATGTTTAGATCCCTGAAGACAGCAGCAGCCATGACTGTCCCTGCTTAGTGCCTGTGGCTCCCTCCCACAGCACAGGACCCCATGTCAGCCCCTTGGCTGCCCTGCTAGGGTGGTGGGGTGGGTCCTGGCTGTCAGATCCTGACCTGGCCGACCTAGGGGAGCCCCTGACACTATCAGTGCCTGGCCCCCAGGAATAACCCATCCCCATCGTTTCCTGACAGATGGAAAGATGAACATCAATGATTTATATTTCAGTCTTAAAAGCAGAATAACATTACCAAATATTTGGAAAAATTTGGCATTGTATGTTTACAAAGGACCAATAACAAAAAAATGACTTGATAAACTGGTCAGAAATACAGTGCCCTGACCACATGAATGTTTGAGAAAGATTTCCCTGTTCTGCAGGCATTTTTCATTTTCTCTAGTTTTGCTTTTTAGTGCAGAAATTTTATTTGGCTTCCTGAGTTACTACTAAGTCTGTGGCCCATTCTAGGTTGCTAAGGAAATCTTTCCACCTCCTCTGAGCTCAACACTGGATATAGTCTTTGTGTTGGGAGAGCTTTTAGCTCCTTTGCCAGAGTCTCTATCACTGTTTGGTTGCATGAGCTTTCCCAGAGGCATTCTGGCATACTGCAGCAGAGAATGCTGCACTCCTCTAGACCACATATCACTCCCCTCCTCCACAAATTCCATTTTCCCTCAGCCTTTCTAAATCTGCCCCATGGGGTGACTCCCAGGCTCAATCTTCTTTTTCTCATGCTGAGGCTCAGCCATAACATTTAAAAAAAAACCCTGAAGAGACTGTGCAGTAGATTGATACAGTTCTACCCCCTCTTACAATGTTTGTCAAAAGGGATGTTACTACAAGGGAGATACTGCCTAGAAGCAGGAAATAATTTATACTTCTAACAAATTCCTTTTTCTGTGCCCCTAAATCACCAGCCCACTTTTCATGCTCCAGTAGATCTTGAGTGTTGAAAAGCCCCAGAGCTCCTTCCAAAGACATGATTTCCAAACCGCTCAGTATTTGACGAAGTGGGTGATGAAACAGCCATCACTGCTGCAGATTTACTGCACATTCATAGATTCATAGATCACAGAATCACAGAAATTAGGGGCTGGAAGGGACCTAGAAGATCATCTAGTCCAACCCCCCTGCCTGAGCAGGATCACCTAGACCAAGTCACTCAGGAACAGATCCAGGCGGCTCTTAAGTGTCTCCAGAGATGGAGACTCCACAACCCCCCTGGGCAGCCTGTTCCAGAGCTCTGGCACCCTCACTGAGAAAAAGTTCTTTCTCGTGTTGAGCCTAAACCTCTTGTGCTCCAACTTGCACCCATTGCCTCTCGTCCTGTCATTGGACGACATTGAGAAAAGCCTGGCTCCATCCTCTCTACACTCACCCTTAACATATTTATAAACATTAATGAGGTCTCCCCTCAGTCTCCTCTTAATGAGGTCCCCCCTCTCCTCCTCTTCTTTAGGCTCAAGAGCCCCAGCTCTCTCTTAATCATCTTGGTGGCCCTGCACTGGATTCTCTCCAGTAAATCTCTGTCTTTTCTGAACTGGGGTGTCCAAGACTGGACACAGTATTCAAGGTGGGGTCTCACCAGTGCAGAGTAGAGGGGGAGGAGAACCTCCCTTGACCTGCTGGACACATTTCTCCTAATTCATCCCAGGATGCCATTGGCCTTCTTGGCCAGTGCAAGGGCACATTGTTGGCTCATGGTCATCCCCCTGTCCACCAGGACCCCCAGGTCTCTTTCTCCAGAGCTGCTCTCTAATACATCAGCTCCCAGCCTGTACTAATACATGGAGTTGTTGTGCCCCAGATGCAGCACTTTACACTTGCTCTTGTTAAATTGCTTTAAATTTCTCCCTGCCCAGCTCTCTAGTCTGTCCAGGTGTCTCTGGATGGCAGCACAGCCTGCTGCTGTGTCAGCCACTCTTCCCAGTTTGGTGTCATATTCCTAAACGCGATTCCCTTCTGTAACTGCCCTGATGATAGATTAAAGCATTTATATTCTGTAAAGCATTTATACCAGAAGGAATGTAGAGTTCATTACCCTACTTACTAATTTTATCTCATTATTGAACTAGCTGTATTAGACTATCATGCCATTTTTAACTAAGACCTGGAGAGAAGCCTGCACCTCCCCCCTCACCCTAGCGCAGAGCACATGTGACGTAGCTGTATTTGAGAAAACTAAAATCAGGAAAATGATGGACATGAGGGAGAGGCTAAGCTTCAGTAAGACTATAAGGGTGAAAAAATGTTGGGTTTTTTTTCTACTTGTAACTGTGATTTCTCAGTTTTTCGTCAGCTCCTACATCTATAGTTCCAGTTTCCTGTAAGGCAAAGGCTTAGATAAACAACTCTTCAGATGAACAGCTTCAACAATTATTCGTTCCCATCTTTTCCAATTTCTTTCACTGTTTCCCCTCCTTATTTTTCAAGGACTTCAATCTTCTTATCTAGAGTCTTGACTAAGCATGTACCAAACCTTTTTATTACAGAATGCATTGATCCTGAAATAAGCTATTAAAATGTTTATGCAGTGACGCTAGCTGAAAACCAGAGTGCATAATAACATGACAAACAAGCCAGGTTAGTTTTATAAATGGGTGAAATTCATGTCCCCTCTCAGAGGTAAAAGCAAATGTTTAATACAAAATGTTTATTGCTCACTGGTAAATAGAGATTCCTTTAAAAGTTTTGAAGGTTAATGTTTCTAAATAAAGTCCTGTTCCCCAGGAACAGGTGATGAAGAAGCTGCTTTCCTGTGCAGGAGGAAAGTTGATTCTGAAATCTCTGTGAGAACAGAAGATTGGTATCCTAAGAGAACATGATGCACTGCTGTCATAGGAGCCATGTTGTGTAAAATCTTTATGCATACAATTATAGGGATTTGTAATTCCAAAAATTGGAATGAATCCGTTTATTCCAAGATTTAGTTTATTGAAATAGCCACTTACAGACAGAAAATCTAATGGTTCAAAGACAGTGATCAAATAATATAGAGATTGGATGTAGCTACATGAATGGTATGAACATATCAGGCTAAATCCATTGGTAAATTCTATTATAATTATCTGGGACACAGTGATGTAGATGGTGCTCAAAAGCAGATCAGCTAGTTGTTAACTCCCTACCCTTAGCTGGACAGGATGGGACTGTAGGAAGTAGAGTCAGAACTTCCCATTTCCATGATGAGTTCTTCAGGCAGTTCTACCTATTATTTCCTCTCTTAGGCTTGGGCTCCTCCTTTCCCTGGATATGCTAATGGGAAAAAAAATCCTAAACAATTTGGCTATTATGTTAATTATATGTTTTCCAGAGGTTCATATACTGTAAATATGAAAATTCTCTTGTCTCAGAGAGAGAAAGGTGAAAAGCATATTTCTGGAAGTGTTCAAGGCCAGGTTGAATGGGTCTATGAGCAACTTGATCTAGTGGTTGGTATCCCTGCCCATGGCAGGAGAGTTGGCACTAGATCATCTTTTAGGTCCCTTCCAACCTAAGCTATTATATGATCCAATGATATTTGAATACGTTATTTGGTTTCCTATTACTGTTACTCAGATCTACTAGAAACTGAAAATTGCATTGACAAGCTGAGTTGGCACTATCAATAAATAACGCTGGGGAAGAAGAAAGTAATCAGGAAAAAACATTGCAAGCAAAATTGGAGTGACAATCAGATACTGTCAAAAGATCATTATATTTGATATGGATCATTTGATGAGATGCAGGCCAAATTCAGCCCTGGAGTAAACAGATGGAATGCACAAAGACTGGAAAAATAACAACAGAATATTTTATTTCCTTCTTAATTTGCAGCAAAATTTAGGATGTGCACTGCAGCTACAGTTCTCTATAAAAAGCATGAAAATAAGAAAGCCATTTAGACTCTGATAAAGGCTCAAGAAAAAACACAACCATATTTTAATTAAACTTCTCACAATATCCAAGCAACATTTATTTTCTTACCTAATGCTTATTTTTCTGCCTGTTGCTATTATTATTAGGGTATTTTGGTGTGTCTCAAAATGTTGCATTTGGATTTCCATATTTTCTTTTCCACCTGTCCATTAGAGATGCCTTGCAAAGAAGGCATGTATATCCCTTAACACTGATAGCAAGGTAATATATTGAAAAGAGTGTATAACCCTTAATACAAGAAAGGAACAAGTGTCCAGTTGCCAAGAGCACATAAATGTAGTAGAATGCATTAAAATAATGTTGTCAAGTTCTTTCCTTCCTCTGGCCTTTTTCCCCACCTGTAACTAGTGCTGTCTGTAATTCAGGTGCACATGAAAAACAATCTGGCTACATGGAACCATTTGAGAGAGGAATGGATGTGGCAAAAAGAGACTGGTCAGTGAGGTTTAAGCAAATTATTTATTTGAATTCACAGATTTAACTGTAAGGCCCTGGCAAAAAAACATATATTTGATATGTAACAGGACACTAATGCAGGTTTTTATGGATACAATGGCAAAATGAAGTATTACAACTTAAAAGCAAGAATATAGCAAACTAGAAAGAGTGCTAAATACTATAAACTTCTTTGTTAATCACCTGTCTTTTCAATGTTACAGCATGCTAAATATTTGCCTACCCCTCCAGGCAAGAGCTCTCAATCTTAGAAAGTTCACTTTGGCCAATGTCCTGACCAAGGGGGAAGGGTCTCCATATAGGCTAGCCCTGAAGAGGCAACTCCCAACTCCTAAGATAAACCTTGGGACTTTTATCCCCTGATTTATGTAACTGAGTATACCATTTGAATACACCAGGTTGTAGCTGAAACCCTCCAGGTGGTTGTGGCAAAGCTATGCCTGATTGGATGATGTGTCTCAATACACAGAAGTTGCATGTCTGAAACCACCACTGAAGCCCTCCAGGCTCTCTTCTTCAAGAAGCTAANTGCTGTCATAGGAGCCATGTTGTGTAAAATCTTTATGCATACAATTATAGGGATTTGTAATTCCAAAAATTGGAATGAATCCGTTTATTCCAAGATTTAGTTTATTGAAATAGCCACTTACAGACAGAAAATCTAATGGTTCAAAGACAGTGATCAAATAATATAGAGATTGGATGTAGCTACATGAATGGTATGAACATATCAGGCTAAATCCATTGGTAAATTCTATTATAATTATCTGGGACACAGTGATGTAGATGGTGCTCAAAAGCAGATCAGCTAGTTGTTAACTCCCTACCCTTAGCTGGACAGGATGGGACTGTAGGAAGTAGAGTCAGAACTTCCCATTTCCATGATGAGTTCTTCAGGCAGTTCTACCTATTATTTCCTCTACTTAGGCTTGGGCTCCTCCTTTCCCTGGATATGCTAATGGGAAAAAAAATCCTAAACAATTTGGCTATTATGTTAATTATATGTTTTCCAGAGGTTCATATACTGTAAATATGAAAATTCTCTTGTCTCAGAGAGAGAAAGGTGAAAAGCATATTTCTGGAAGTGTTCAAGGCCAGGTTGAATGGGTCTATGAGCAACTTGATCTAGTGGTTGGTATCCCTGCCCATGGCAGGAGAGTTGGCACTAGATCATCTTTTAGGTCCCTTCCAACCTAAGCTATTATATGATCCAATGATATTTGAATACGTTATTTGGTTTCCTATTACTGTTACTCAGATCTACTAGAAACTGAAAATTGCATTGACAAGCTGAGTTGGCACTATCAATAAATAACGCTGGGGAAGAAGAAAGTAATCAGGAAAAAACATTGCAAGCAAAATTGGAGTGACAATCAGATACTGTCAAAAGATCATTATATTTGATATGGATCATTTGATGAGATGCAGGCCAAATTCAGCCCTGGAGTAAACAGATGGAATGCACAAAGACTGGAAAAATAACAACAGAATATTTTATTTCCTTCTTAATTTGCAGCAAAATTTAGGATGTGCACTGCAGCTACAGTTCTCTATAAAAAGCATGAAAATAAGAAAGCCATTTAGACTCTGATAAAGGCTCAAGAAAAAACACAACCATATTTTAATTAAACTTCTCACAATATCCAAGCAACATTTATTTTCTTACCTAATGCTTATTTTTCTGCCTGTTGCTATTATTATTAGGGTATTTTGGTGTGTCTCAAAATGTTGCATTTGGATTTCCATATTTTCTTTTCCACCTGTCCATTAGAGATGCCTTGCAAAGAAGGCATGTATATCCCTTAACACTGATAGCAAGGTAATATATTGAAAAGAGTGTATAACCCTTAATACAAGAAAGGAACAAGTGTCCAGTTGCCAAGAGCACATAAATGTAGTAGAATGCATTAAAATAATGTTGTCAAGTTCTTTCCTTCCTCTGGCCTTTTTCCCCACCTGTAACTAGTGCTGTCTGTAATTCAGGTGCACATGAAAAACAATCTGGCTACATGGAACCATTTGAGAGAGGAATGGATGTGGCAAAAAGAGACTGGTCAGTGAGGTTTAAGCAAATTATTTATTTGAATTCACAGATTTAACTGTAAGGCCCTGGCAAAAAAACATATATTTGATATGTAACAGGACACTAATGCAGGTTTTTATGGATACAATGGCAAAATGAAGTATTACAACTTAAAAGCAAGAATATAGCAAACTAGAAAGAGTGCTAAATACTATAAACTTCTTTGTTAATCACCTGTCTTTTCAATGTTACAGCATGCTAAATATTTGCCTACCCCTCCAGGCAAGAGCTCTCAATCTTAGAAAGTTCACTTTGGCCAATGTCCTGACCAAGGGGGAAGGGTCTCCATATAGGCTAGCCCTGAAGAGGCAACTCCCAACTCCTAAGATAAACCTTGGGACTTTTATCCCCTGATTTATGTAACTGAGTATACCATTTGAA
>VYZU01044517.1:0-56502 GCA_013401355.1 Ceyx cyanopectus | reverse complement strand
GGCTCCGGGCTCGGTCCAGCCCCGCTCTGCCGCGGCGGCAGCGGGAGCGGGCACTTTGTAGGGGAGCTCTCGGGTTACAAGCGGCGCCGCCCGCCCCGCCCGGAACGCTGGGGGAGGCGGGGGGGTTAAGGGGAGGGGGGCGGACCGGCCCCGAGTCGCGGCTGCTGCAACCGGCCCCGCTGCGCCGGCCGCCGGCTCTTTCCTAAAACCACGCACGGCCCAGCTATGGGGGAGTGGGCACCGACCCGCCTGGGCACCCCCCGGCAGCGTCGCCCCGCGGGTGGGGAACTTGTGAGGCTGCAGAGAACCCGCGGCCGCTCCCCTCCGCCACCCCCCCGGGGCAGACCCCACATGTTGGGCCCCTACTCCGGGAGTAGGATATCGGGGTGAGGGTGGGGAGCAAGGCTGCCTCTGCCCCTCTCTCCACCCCCGCCCATGTTACCCCGACTGCCGGGAGCAGGGAGCACCATGTGGCCGGAGATGCCGAGGGTTCCAAGGCAGCAGCATCACCCCAGTGGGTGGCCCTGTCCCGGCCTGGGTGCTGCGCGTTGCTGGGTGCCCGGCAGCCCGCTCGCTAATTGTGCTGCAATTAGTTAGCAGCCTTATCGCTACTGGTGTCATAAAGCGGCTGTGACCCTCATTAGGAGCCCATAACAGGGCATCGTAAAACACCATGAGGCTATGAGTCAGGGTTGGAGTGGTCCTAATCTGACCCATAAACACTTTGCTTTCCCCACGCTGCTGCCTGCAATGGGGCAGGCTGACTGCACCATACCCAGGCCCCAGTGCCAACCTGCCTGTCCATGCAGGACCCCTGAGGCTCAGACCTACTGAGCCAGCACACTCCCCAGGCACAGCTTCCCCTGAGCATCTTCTTGCCACTAAGACCAGACAGAGGTTGCTCCTAGCACATGGTCAGGATCTGGCCCCCAGAGCTGCCATCCTTCTGCTTTCCAGGAGCCTTACACATGCTCAGCATGGATCTTAGGGTCCTGTGAGTGGGCTACAACTGTCACAGTCAACCCTCATCCCGCAAGGCCACGGCACAGCTTTGGCCATGTTGCTCCAGCATGGGAAACCAGCAACTTCCAGAACAACATATTTTGCCTGCAAGGTGCTATGATCTCCCATAGTGCCATCCACCACATGCTGGTATCCATCCTGGGGTGCTGGTTCCCCCTCAAGGCACAGGGTTATGGAGCAGTCTCCAGGGCCATCAGATCTCAGCAGCTGTTCATTCCTGCTGACGCGTGAAGCGGACGAGAACATCAATTTCACGGAGCACCAGCCGCCCCTGCAGAGCTCACAGTGTGCCGGAAGCAGAGAAGAATGTTGGGTTCAGCTTGATTCGAACCGAAACCAAATTAAAACCAGAGATAACTTGTTCCCAGTACCAGGAACACTGTGGGAGATCTCAGTCTCAGGGGAGCCCGTGAGAGCCACAGCCTGGAGAGACCCCACACCCTGGCCAGGTCCCCTAGTTCTGGATATGGTGCTGGATGGGAGCAGGACAAGGAGACCAGTGCTGGCACCTCACTCTGTGCCACGCCAAGCATCCCTACCAGGCCAGTACAATGCCGAGTGCAAGCTGGGGCACTGTGAGGCTGTGCTGTGGGCGCTGGCAGTCCCCTCCCTGACATGGAGCAGCACTGGGCTGGGGGTCAGGCTGCCTGGCTTGATTTATAACAGCAACTGAGACAAAACAAAAAGCCCTTCACAGCAGCACAGCCCCACTGCCTGCCACCCGCTGCTGGCAGCACTGCCATGGCCTCTACCACACCAGCAGCTCAACTAGGGGAAGTTGTGCTAACCCTGGCACCCAATGCTGTGAGTGCATCTCTGCCTCAGCACCCTCTTTTTCTGCCCCTGTTCCCCCCCAGCCCTGTGAGCTGCTCCCATCAGCTGGTGGACCTGAAGTGGGATGCCGAGGGAGGGAGCATGTCTCCAGGATCCTGCAGATGGAGCAGTGAGGGGGCTGGCATGGTGTAAATGGGTTACAGAGACCCACTCTGCTCCATGCCCAGTGGACGAAAGGTGGACCCCCTGGCCAAACCCTGACTTACATGTGCGGGGCCCCGCGGCAGTGAGCACGCACAAGGGGCTGGGCGCCGGCATGCTGGGGCACCATCCTCCCGCCCCTACCCCTTCCCCCAGGCAGTAAATCATCCCCGCTCCCCTCATGAAAGGCCCGTGTATGCGCTGCCGGCGCAGGGAGCCTGCCTGGTGCCAACAATATTGCTCTTGGAAGGCAGCCGGGGCTGCGGGAACACAGCCGCCCCTTGTGCCTGGCCCCAGCGCTCACCGCCGCTCCCGCTGCGGTGGCACCTGCGGCCAGCACGTGTGTGCGGCACGGTGGCTTCTGGGGGGCTCTTTCATCCTGGAAGTTTCTCTCAGCCTCCCCTAAATGTCTGTGTTTGGAGCACAGGCTCCTCAGCTCCTTGTATGTGCATGGGATTTGAGGGCTGAGACCAAACAAGCTCACTCCACATTCCAGGGTGATCTGAACCCCCCTCCGGCACTAAGGGAGCGGGCCAGCCAGGGAGCAAAGAGTCCTGGGTGCCCCAGCACAAGGGTTCCTGGCTTCGTCCAGTGCTGCTGGCCTTGACAAAAGGCAGGTTCCAGCTCTGACCACAGCCCACTGTCCTTAATGTCAGCAGGGACCTGCTGAGGGGAGCAGGATGCTCCACAGGGGCTGGGTCCTGTGCCAGAGGTGAGCAGCCAGGCTCGGGGCAGTGCTCCCACCAGACCCTAGGCTTGCCTGCCCATCTTTATCGCAGTCAGGGAGGGACCAATGGAGCAACCCTGCCCAGTTAAGGTTTAACCAGGCAAAACTTGGCAAACATGAACCTGCTGCTCCCTCGGGGGAGCTGAGAACGTGAGGCCCGGAGCAGGGGCTGTGGGACAGGGACACAGGGGCCCTGAGCTTTGGACAAGCCCGCAGCACAGCACAGGAGCACTCACAGATTTGGGTACTGAGGGCTGAGCTGGGAGCACATGGGGCTGGGGCTGGCCTGGCAGCACAGAGCAGACTGCACCATACCTCATCTCTGCAGCAGCCCTGCCACCTCTGCCCATCCCAGCTGTGCCAGGCAGCGCTGGGGCTGCAGCTGGTGCAAGGAATGGGGTGCACAGAGCCAAGATGGATGCTGCTTCCCTTGGGGACATGGCACACGGCATGTGCTGGGTTGGACACCATGATGCCTATCAAAGGACAGAGCAAGAGCATTGTCTACCAGCCCTGTCCCCTGTGAAGCAGTGGGGCTCATCCCAGGAATGGCACAGTCACAGCAGGAGAGCGAGGCAGGCACAGGGCCACCCCGATGCTCCCAGCCCCTAATTGTAAGCAGGCGCCTGGCCCTGCCTCCACATCTGCACCTGATTTACTCACTGGAGCCAGCGGGGCCACAAGGGATGGCAGCAGTTAGGGCTGCGGCCGGGGCTGCGTTCCCCAGGCTGAGGGGGGACCCGGGGCCCAGTCCCACACCCTGCCAGAGGAGCAGCCGCTGGCTCCTCAGACGGGCAGGCTCCATGGAGCTGACTGCAGCAGGGGCAGGGGATGGTGGTGTTTCCATGGAGGACGGGCTGGTGGGTGGCTCCATGCCCTGTGCTGTGCCTGCCAGCCCGGAAGGCACTGGGGCTTGGCCCAGGACAGGCAGTCAGAGCCCCAGCCTGGTGAGGTGCTGCCCAGAGGTCCTGGCAGGGAGGAGCAGAACTGGGCAGCCCTGGTTGAAGCTGGGCAGAAGCATTGGGATAGTGGCACACTGGCACTGAGGCAGAGCCTGGGGGCAATTGCCATGCTCTGTCTTCAGCCTCCCCTGGCACATGGGTGGATCTGGCCCCACAGACAGGCTCCAGCTCCCTTCCGGTGATGCCTGGGATGCCCATGGGTGCTAGGGCCCCCTAGAACAGTTCAGCTGCAGGATGGGCAGCCAGCAGAGCATGGACACCAGCAATTTCAGCAGCCAACTGGGCTGTGCTTGGAGCAGACATGACAGACACACCATGGGCACTGCAGCCCCCAGCACAGCTAATGGGGACAACTGGTCATGGCTGCCTTGGCACGGCTGTTGCTGACCCTCCTGGAAGGAGATGTGCCAGGGGCATAGGCAGCCCCATGGCTGCTGCCTCCTACCCTACAGCTGGCCTGGGGAGCAGCTGCACCCACAGAATGGCCAAGAGCTGTCAGACACACCACGGCTCTACCCCAGGGAGGGGAAAGGATAAGCAAGGGACAGGCTGGCAGCAGCAGGCATGCTGCCCTGGCATAGCTGTGCACCACAGGAGAGGGATGCAACTCATCCCTTCCAACACCATCCGCACAGCTGATGGCAGTGCTATCTTTGGTGCCAGCACAAGGCCCTGCACCACATCAGTAAACGATGGTCCCCTGCACTCTGCTGCAGACCTGCTCATGGAGGAGCAGGACAGCCAGTCCCAGGTACTCAGTGAACAAGCAGCCCTCAGAGAGCAGCAGAGCATTTCTGCCATGATGCCACTCCTGTGCTGCTCTGGCAGTACCAGGGAACAGCCCAGTGTCCTGCAGCAGTCACAGATGTTTTCAGCACAAGCTGCACAAGAGCTTGGAGAAGTGCTAGCCGTATCCTGGCCCAGAACATCCCATCTTGGTGGCTGCAGTGTGCTCAAGGCCACACTGGCTTGCCAAAGTAGCACAGATGAAGACACTTACTGGCTTTGTCTGGACCTCAGGGTGCCGCGGGATGAGAGCTGGGCCTGGGGAGGGCAGATGGGAACACAAGCCTTCTGCCCCTTCCACATATTTCAAAGGTGTCTGCATCCTATTCTTTGCTCTGAAGTATGGCAAAATCCCAGGAAGGGCTCTAAGCAGAGAGACAGTACCCAACAGTAATAATAAACATTCTATTTGGAGAGCTTCACCTTAGGGAAACAAGAGATACACAAACACTGTGTACAGGGGAAGGCAAAACTGTCAGTACACAGACAGGAGTGACACACCAGACTGGGCAGTGCTGGAAATGGATCTCTCTTGGTGTCAATGCACAGCACATAGAGCGGGCACCTGCCCTGGAACAGCGGGAGAGCCAAGCAGCAGAGATCAGAGGCTACCCAGGGCTACCAGGCACACAGCACTTCCTTCAGCTCATGGCAATTCTCTGCTCATTGATCAGCTTGTAGGGTTTAAAAGGACTGTAGCAGGCGACTAAGGTCAGAGCTCAGCTGTGGAGCAAGACTGGAAAACATTAGGAAGGCAAACCCAGACCAGCAGGGGCCTGCCCTAAGGGAAGATGGCAGATTCTGCGTGGGGGGAAGAAAAACAAAGCTCACGCACAGCTTGGAGTGGGGAAGGGAAGGTGCTCCCTCCAAGTGCCGAGATTAGCAACCAGCTCACTCTCTCCTTGGATAACCTGACCAGTGTGCACACTGGATTTTGGGAAGTGCTTCTACAGCCCAGCTCTCAGCCCCATGAAGCTGTCAGCTGCTCCCCTGGCACACAACACTGAGACTCAAGGGCCCCAGACTACCCTCCAGCAACTGCTGGGGCCATGCAATGGGAGGCAGCAGCTTGGCTCAGCCCACCCTGGCACTGTGGTGTGCCCATGGCCATCAACCATGCTTCTGCCAGCTCCACCAACCCCCACCAGCAAGGGAAGTCCTCGGAGGGGCCACATCTGCATCCTCCTGCCCCATGGAAGAAAACCAGCAGGACATTTGCCACAGACTGGCAAAGTCTCAGTTCCATGGAGGCACTGATGCTGGGACAAAGCCATGGGGTGCTGGACTTAGAGCACTGGCAGCAAATAGGAGGCCAGCCCCAGGCACATGGCTCTTGTGGTGGGCTAGCAGAGAACAGGCAATGCCTTAGCTTAAGGCAAAACATCTAAAGTGCTTGTCCAAAACTCTCAGATGCCTGCCTTTCCTCCTGGGGCCCTTTCTAACAGATCTAGTACATTAGCACCATGAAGAGACCATCTTAATTTCTGCATTTGAAATGCAGAACATCCCTTTTCCAGGATGTCTAAGAACTTTGAAGAGAAGGGTTGGGCAAGGAGGGTCTAATGTAGCACTAACAAAGGCATGTTTCCAAAGGATTTGTAGCTGTTTAGTCAGCTAATGATCATACCAGGTTATACTACAGTTTTCTGCTGCATCTAGACTTACTCCCTGTCTTTTCCCTTAAATTCCTCCTTTCCTTTTGGTGGCAGTAGGGAAAATGCTGCACTCCCATGCAGACCATGAGAGAATTAGACATGAACTCGCCCTGCTCTACCTTTCTCTGCTGATTGCATTGAGATCACGGTGATCTCCACCACTGCCGAGTTGGGCTGAGATTGGTTTAAGTCACTGGGGATAAAGACACACATGGTGAATGATCAGGTACACCCGTTTCCATGGGAAACCAGGCAAAACAGTTACTTCCTTCCACATGGAAATTTTCAAAGCAGAGGACTGAGCTGTCTGGAGTGCCAGGAGCTCGACCTCCTCTTGAAGACCTCCACTCCCACCAGCAGCAGTTTGCACACCAGCAATTGTCACTATTTGTACAGACAGACCCAAACACCAGCTCCAGAACCAATGTCTGCAGTACTGCAAAAAAGCTCTGATGTCAACCAGTGGCTGATGAAATTCTGCACACAGACCTGACTGAGGAGGCATGGCAAGAGATGCCGCTCTGGTTATTTCCTATTTTAGGCCTGTACAAAGCCAGGCAACCTGCACCATGCCCCACAAGCACTGCTTGCTATGGTCTAGGAGCTCTCCTCTGGCAAAAACGACCTCTGAGCATGGGATGCTGGCCCTCCAGGTGCAGGAATCCATTATTTGCTCCAGTAAGTGAGGAGGTGGCCACTACCAGCCTGTTGCCAAACCCCGTTATAGCAGATACACACCTCCTCTCACACCGCACCCACCTTCACAGGAAACAATTACACAATGAAAACTATTCTAAGGGAGTGAAGTATTTGCTGTCTAGCAAGTCTCTTCCAGCTGGATCTTTTTTCTGAGATTCAGTCCCCGTTCTGCTCAATGGGTGCATACAGGAGGGTAGGGCTTTGCTTATCCAGAGGGATAATGAAACCATTGTGGGCTGGCAAAGGATGTGCGTTCTTGGGCCACCAACAACTCAAAGAACAGTGCTGCAACTTGCTCTAGAAGTCTTGGCTGAAATAACTGTAGCCTCCTGGGGCAGTTGACTCTTCCCGGACATACTGCTGTGGTGGGAATGGTCCAACAACTGGCACTGCTCCTGGCATCCTGGACATTGAAGCGAAGAGAAAAAAAAAGAGACAATGTCAGAAGCACTCTGAAACATGCCAGCTGCAATCACCGCTCAGCAGGCATGGCTGTCACTGGAGCAACAGACTACTCTTGCCAAGTCAACAACTTGCCAGAAGAGCTTCCAAGTGCATCCTTGCCCTCCATGGGTGTACAAACAGACACCTTTAGCATGGCAGAATTAGCTATTGCACAGCTCAAAGACAGATAAAAGACTTCCATTACAAAGGAAGTATCCTGGCTCTCCCCAGACTGCAGAAGTTGGTCTGGAACAGGACTGAATGGCTGAATCTAGCAGCAGCTTTCAGAAAGGGACTTGTACACCTGCAGAAACTCAGACAGCATCCATGTCCTTAAGGGAACATTTATGTACATGTGTTGGGAACAACCTCAGTGTTGCTGTTCTAGAACAGATGCTTGCTATTCCCTGATCTGGCTGTGCAGAAACTTTCTGGGGATGGCAGATGAAGCACGTGTCTTCCAGTCAAGTACTCCAGAGAACCAAGGGACCATGGGACTGTTCTTCCACAGACAGGCAACAAGAAACCCCAGTTTTTCTCCTGTCCTTTGTGAGAAATTTGGCGAGGAGTCTGTCCTCACGCAGGTAGGGTTTCCTAATACCTTTCTCTTCTGAGAGGCTCTCTAACCAACCCAAGCTTGTTACTAAGCTTCTTCTTGTAATAGCTTTGAAATTAGAGATCTGAACTTTGACAGTGTCCAGAACAAGTATTTTTGGTATTAATCAGATGGCAGCCTAGGTTGTTTTTTTTTGGTTAATAATATATGCAGTAGATGCCATTATTGAACCCACCAGCTGTGAGAGCAAGTTCAGGACTACAGTCAAGGTTTCTGGAGCATGCTGACTATATGCCAAATTTTAATGACAAGAAACTCCAAGACAGATTACAATGGCAAACAGATCTCTGCTGAGCCAATCTTTAATTAAATTATCAGTTATTAGAGAAACTGTGTTTAACAGGTGTCAGCCTGCATGCACTCACTGCAAAGGTCCACACTGAGCTGAATTATGGAGAACCAAAAGCAACTGCAGGGCCTTTCTATTCCAGCAGCAGCTCAGAGGGTGACTGCTGTCTGCAGAGGGAGTTGCCAGAGATTCAGGACAGAGCAAGCTTGCACAAACCCTGTTCTGCTGGAAATACATGTTCAAAACAGCATTTTGAGTTGTGTTTAAGCTTGTGATTTGAACAGCAAGGCTGGAAACACACTTAGACAAGAAAGTTACTTACTGATTCTTGTGTTTGAAGCCACTGATGTGAGCTTGGTACTGCTCTATGGAGTTGAGGACTATGTTACATGTGCTGCAGGGGTAGCCCTTCCCAGCTGAAACAGACAGCAATGTTAACATGCACAGATAGCCAATAACCTGCTGCTTGAGGTAGGAACAAGTGAAATAAGCAATCACTTGGTGTGTTAAACAGTCACTAAACAAAAGACAAATAGTAAGTCAAGAGTCTGACCAGGAGATGAGGTCACAGAATCCCACTACCCCACCACACATCAGCCAGTCTCCGTGAGGGAATCACTAAGCCAGAAAAGCTTTCCCACTCAGAACGTGGGTTTGCTTATCTATAAAAACAAAAAACACATTTGCTATGAACAGTTCACAGCATCAGACATAGAAAACTCTCAGCATTAGGACAACAAACTTGATGCCATACTGCCTTTGCAACTCCCATTTCTCTCCTAAATTCTCACTTCTTCTGATCTGTACATCTCATAACAGAAAATCTAGGAGATATTTAATTTGTAAGCTTAAAGTGTTTCAATAAAAAACAAGGAGCCAGAGGAAATAATGCACAATGTCCAGTTCCACAATGCAGCATTCTGCTAAGCCTTGCTGAGATGCCAACTGAGAATGTTAAGCTCTATCCTCGAGCAGTTTGGTTACAGTCACTGTATCAGTTAACAGCAAAAAAAAACACAATCCAAACAAACAAACAAACAAACAAACAAACAAAAGTTTCCAACAGTAGTTGTACTGGACAGATCAATGGTTTTGTGTAACATGACAACTCCAGATGGAATGAAAGTTCGGGAGGTCACAGATACCAAACAGGCAAGCAGGGCAGCACAGCTCAGTGCAGGACTCTCTAGCAGGGGAAAATCCTGACAGTTCTCCTCAGGATACGGAGCACTCCTGAATTTCAGCTCACTGGGCAAGAGGTCTGCTGGGAAGCCTCAAAAAGAAAACATTTTCTTAGGGTGAAAGAGGAGACTCACCCCAGGAGAGCAGAGTACTGTAACAAATGAGTGAGAAGCACAACCCATAATGTAGCAGACATCTCCTGACCTGGCTGAGGAACCTGAGAGGTCTCAGACTCCAGTGAACATTCAACTCTCAAAACAGAGCTGGACTGGGTGGGAAAGACCAGAGGAACCGTTACAGCTTCCTCAGGTCTGCCTCCTTGTATGACTGAGGTCACAGTCTCTCTGTTGCAAATATGTCAAACAGGTGTATGCACAAAGTTGTCTGAAGTGCACTCATGCACCCCAGACCAGTGGTTAATGGAGGAACTTCTAGCAGACAAACACAAACTTGCACTGCAAAGAACCCAGCTTTACCTGCTGCCAGCCAGACACCAGCAGAGTCTGGGGACAGGTATGGCTGTTAGCACACACAGATGGGCAGAGAAAAGAAGAAAATATCCCTGACTGCAGTCCAGGTTTCAAAACCTCACCTGCATAGCTTAAGTGCCATGGAGATGGGTCTGTACTTTGGTTCTGCTGGAGCTTCCTGAGAGACATCAGTCACACAGCAATGGGCACTGCCCACCTACCCAGCCTGCCTGGGATGGGACTCCTGCCACTGTCAGCACCTGAGTCACAGTAAAGTGGAACCATTCATCAGCCCCCACTAATTAGGTAAAGAGCAGATGGGTAACACTAGATACCAAGCACCTTTTTAATCTCCCACACAACTATGTGATGTGGGAGAGAATATTACTGGGATAACTGAGCCTCATTTCTCCCAAGTGCTACTGGTATTTAAAGGAGGTCTGCAAAGAATTAGAATAATTAATCCTCTGCCTGTTTGGGCTTTTACAACCGAGAAAGAAGCCCTTGAAGAAAATTTTAAGATGATTTGTCTGCTTATTATTTACCTCAATTATCCAGCAGGTACTAGCCTTCCTGGTCCAACAGAAGGCCAGGGAACAAGGGAGTTTACCATGAGATCCTAATATTTACCATGATCCTAATGGACTCCAAGGGCTTTCATCCCACAGAAGTGCTCGTAAGTGGCAGATCATAAAACAAATGAGTTTTAACTGTCTGCCTGAAGTTCCTCCTTAACAGCTCTTCCCCTTCCCCTCATTCCTGCTTGCTCCAGAGAGACTTGTATTAGTTCATCAGATGGAAGTGGCCACACAGAGGCAGAAAGGCATTCAGGGAGAAATCTTTCAGGCTTTCATGTGTTTTGAAGCAGCAGGTGCAGTTAAACTTATTCCTTCCCTCTTTGGCTAGTCCCCTACAAAGACATTTTTAAAGCATCAAATGCCACTTTCATCCTTCCATTTCAGATGTAATCACCTAGTTAGAAACAATACTGGTCAATATCCCTGGATTATCTGCACAGAGAATAAAAAAGACACATCCCCAATTAGACAACACAGCAAAACACAACCCCAAAGCTTGTCTTGAGTACTTACAGTCTAAAACCTCTCTTGCTGCCTGGGGGTTACAGCATCAACCAGATCAATCTTACCATGTATAATCAAAAACCTCATCACCAGCAACTCTTCCCTGATCCCTCCACACAGACACTCTTGTCCAAAGACCCATCAGACAGATACTGTTGCTCTCTCCCTGGCTGCTCTTCAGCTATTTCTTAGCCTGCCTGCTGAGAACTCACCCATGAAGGACGATGCGGGTGCATCGGGGGTTCGGCCATAGTGTGCCATCAGCTTGTGTTTGGTTTCTTGCTTTCTGTGCTTCTTGCCCACATAATGCTGTTTTGCCATTAGGGGGTTGTTGAAAGTGGCGTGGCAGAGACTACAGAATTTGTCTGGGTCAGTAATGTCCTTGTTCTCTTCGTTAGAGGACGTGGTAGAGGTGGGGAGGGTGGCAGGATGTTTCTGTGGGGGCACCGCTTCTGTAGGGTGAATCCAAATTCTTCGTCAGTCACAGAACTCAGGTAAAAACAGTCACTGTACCTCCCCAAAACCTGCATTAAAAAAATAACCCACTACACCTAAACCCCAAAACTATACATGGCATGTAAGACATCTAGATAAATGCACGTGGCTCTTGCCTCTTCCCTTAACGCTGCAGAGTTGAAAGGCATGTGGTAAGACAAGCCAGAAAAACTTTCAGGGTTAAGAAACCCCAACAGTTTCCCATATTTCTCCTTAACATAAGGATGGCCATATTAAATAAACACTGGACATGAATGAGCCTCCACCTACTCTTAGCAACACCCAGCTAAAATGGGTACAAGCCTCTGCAACAAAGGCAAGTGGGTTCTGGGAAACACTGTGTAGCTGCAGGACTTGTCCAGAACTGAAATCATGAGGAGTCTTGCCTGAGAAGCGGCACAAACAGGACTTAGTCTGACACAGTGAATTTTGTTTCTGCCTGGACAATCCAAGCTGCGAGCTGGCACAACCTGCCATCCTCAAGAGCACTCAAACACTGACTTTTCCTGCTATCCTGGGGTCCTAGAGCATCCCAGCTATCTGCAACTCGTAAGTCCCCCAGCCTCAGAGGATAGATCTTTGCAGTTGAGCAGCCCTGATGAATTTGCTACATCAGTTTCACCAGTCACTCCAGTCCCTGTACAGTACTTTAGTGAGCACTGGATCCCATGACAGGCATTTCCACAGCTTAACATCACACTCCCTGAAGAGCATCTCTCTCCTAGTCCATGAATGTAGGGACAGGCACAACCTTGCTGCAAGCTGCATTTCTCCCAAACAAAGCAAAACACAAAGCACACAACTTTTTACCAATGCCAGCCCACTGAGTAGGCTGCTGCAAGTGGCTGTGTCCCTGGAGAGGCTCTGCTGGCTTCCTCTGTTCCACCTTAAACAGTATACACATCCTCACAAGAGCTTGCACTTGGGATCCAATGAACCTCTCAGCTTTTGTATTGCTTGAGCAGCCCCTGGGTACCAGGGGAAGGCACAGCAGACAGTCATACCTTCCACTTTGGGGGACTGCTGCTTCATGTTCTTGGCATGAGTCTTGCCCAAGTAGTGAGATGTTGCCACGGCTGGAGAGGAAAAGGTCATGTTGCAGATGGGACAACACTTGTTCCTGTCTTCCCCATTGCTGCCTTCCTGCTTGCTGTCCTGTGCACACAGAATTGCAGTGGTGGAGGTTGGGAGGGACCTCTGCGGGTCACCTCATCCAACCCTCTGAGAAGAAACACTGAGGTTTACAGGGTCTAAGCAAACAAAGTAATCAGACACATGTGGGTGTTGAATAAGTGTGACTGAATAGGACTTCAATGATTTGGCATCATCCTCTCCCTCATTAGGGTGTCCTTGCACTAGATTATTTTAACCCATTAGTGAGACATTCCTGGAAGAGGGGCAGCCCTGGCCTGTATGGGTTAAGGACAAGGTTAAGTGCGTGGCTGCCAGACTTGGAACAGGTGCATTTTACTCTGCAAGGTGAGAACTGAGCAACACAAACATCACTATCAGCTGGGTCATCTGCAACATGATGCCAGTGAGGCAGGCAGCAGCAGTCAGTTCTAAGCCTAACACTATGTGCAAAAGCATCTGCCTTTATCCTCCTTCGCCTGCCCTCCCTCCACAACCCCCCCAACCCCCGCACAAATGTTGGGGAGTTTGGGATTAAAGCTGAAGCAATCATAAAAGTAGAATCTGTTTCCCAAGTGAATCATGGGACAGACAGATGGCCAAGTGGAATGTGGTGCCTTTACTGACCAAGAGGCTCCAACTACTGGCCGATAAAACCTAAATAAGTAAAGAAAGATCACTCTGCAAAGAGAATTACAGTAGCTGGCCAACCCAATGTGCTGTCTGTGACAGTAGATGTTACGCAATGAGTTGTTGCTGCCGTGCACTTTTCCCTCTCTTTTCAAGCAAGATTGTCAATAAAAGACAACATGCACTTGTTTAAATGGGGAAGACACAGCCATGGAGGCTGTTTAAATGGGAAGGGCAGCAAGAACCAAGTTCACAGAGACAAGACCTAGTGCACATCTGCCTTCGAGCTCCTCAGTTCTAAAAATGCCTCTCCCGAGAGTGTTTTCTTCATTTACTCATAAAAGTGCCCAGGCCACACAACTCCTCTTAGCCCGGGAGGTCCAACTCGGGGGTATTTAGGCCTGAAGGACTCTACACTCTCCTCTCACCTGCTTTGCATCCAGCCTCATCTTCTTCCCGTGGGTGAGCTCCTCTCCGCCGTGGATGGACAGGTACCGCCTCACCTTGTTGGCGTGCTTCTTGCTCTGGAGAAAGCAGAGAGAAACCCGCCCGCCCCGCGGCTCAGCACCCCGCGGTGCCCGGTGGCGGGCGGCAGCGCCTTCCCGCTCCCTACCTGATAGTGGGCCAGCCTCTGGGACTCGGAGATCAGCAGAGCGCTGCAGACCTTGCACTGGGCCTCGGTGAAGATGTGCCCGTTCTCCCGGATCAGGCGGTCCACTGCGGGGCGGGAGATGGCGGGGATGAGGCGGCGGGTGGAGGGCATGACCGGGGCGTCAGCGGCCATACCAGGCCGCCCTGCACCTCACAAGCCCCAGACGGGCCTCCTCACCCTCCCGCTTCCTCACCTGCCTCCTTGCCCACCGGCAGCCCTGCGGCGTCCCCGTTGCTACTGGCCCCGTCCGCCATTGCCGCCAGACCCGCCCCGCCTCCCGGCGCTATCGCGAGAGACGCCCGCGCTCCCCCCCCTGCGCCTAGCAACGGCGGGGTGGCCTCCGCGAGAGCCTAGAGAGCCCTCGAGAAGGGACGCGGCGGCGGCCATGTTGGTTGTGGGCAGGGCGGCGGGGGACGGAGGCTCTGTCGGGCATCGCCTCTGGCCCCACGGGGCCCGGCCTTTGTGGGCATCTTTGCTGTGATGGCAGCGTCAGTAACCGTCAAGGCGCCGAGGATTCGCGGGCGGCGGGGCGTGAAGGAGCCCAGCAACGCGTTCGCCTCCTCCGGGGGAGCCGGCGTCCGCTGCCCTGTCCGCAGTGCTCGGTACCGGGCTGAGGAAATGGCAACAACGCTGGCACCTCCCGCCGCCCCTCAGGACGAGGCGCCAGGGCTCGCTGCCAGCCCGGCCGCAACATGGCGTCCCCTGCTTCACTGGCCCGCTGGTCACGTGACACGCCGCGAAGTCGCTGTCGCCGCCATCTTGCGTGAGGGCAATGAGGCCTCCGCCGCCAACTTGAGTGCGGGTGAGAGACCCGCCAACCGGGGCCGGCGCGGCGGGGCGGCCCGGCGGGGAGGCAGCGGCGTCCGCCGCCTGGGGCCGCGCAACGGGGCGGCCTGGCGGGGCGCGGCGCCGGCCCGCGGGGAGCCCGGGCCCGGTGAGTACCTGTGCCCCCGTGGGGCCCGCCGCACCATTCTGCTTCGCGCCGGGCCCGGTGCTCCGGGGCCCACCCGTCGCGGGGCTCCCGGGGTTGAGCCGCCGAACCCTCTCCGTCTCTTCCTCCGGGGGAGATCGCGGGACTGACCCTCGGGGCTGTTCCTCAGCCCCTTTCCCCGGGGTTTTTCCGGGGCTGATCTCTCTGGCGTGCCCCCCGCTCGGAGTGGTCGTGAGACCGGCCCGGCAGCCCAGTCCCCCGGGGGCGGGGGGACATAACCGTATCACTCCCCTCAGGGGCAGTGTCGCAGCCCCTTGCCCTAGACGGCAAGCTGCTACTGCGTCCCTTACCCTGCGGACACCCTGTGCTCCTCTCTCGGAGCTGTCCCGGGGGGAGCACATTCCAAACCCACCCATCTCGGAACTCTGCCCTGGCCCCATCCCTTGAGGCAATTCCTCAGGCAGGCCCTGGGGGCAGCTCCTGCCCCTCCAGATTCCCCAGCTCCCTTCCCTTCTCCTGGGGCTCCTCTCCCTATCGGTGGCCGAGCCCCCTTACTCCCGATTTCATCCTTTTCATCCCCCTCAGTGCTTCCGCGCCAGGGTGGTGCTTGTGGAGTGGCCCTGACCCCATCCATATCACCCTTCCTACCGAAGACAGCCGGCTGGAGAGGGAGCAGGAGGACCTCGGCTGGGTGCTTGGGAGAGGGTTGCTCTCCCCCCACATAGGGCCTGTCCATGTTGGAGGAAGGGATGCTGTGTGTGGGACTGGCTCGGACTGAGTTAGTGGGAAGCGGAGGTGTTCCCATCTCCCGCAGAGCTCAGCGGCATGTGGAGTTGCACGGCGCTTGGCCTCTGCGGTCGCTGCGTCCCTTCTCGTGATGAGGCAGCTCTAGAAATGGCTCAGTCCTGTAAACAATTTCTCTCCCCACGGGGTGCTGCCAGCTCTCCTGTCTTGCCGGTCTCGGGCACCAGCTAGGCCCTGCGTGCCGGGTCGAGCTGCGTGTCCAGCGGGGCTGTTTCCCGCAGGCGCGGGGTGCCGCCCTGCCCGATCGCCGACCCGCGTCGCCGTGTTGCCGGGGAGCGTCGTGCCGCTTCTTCCCGTGGTGGGGGAAGTTGTTTACAAAGCGACAGCCTGTGTCTCAAACGGCTCGGAAACTCATCCGGGAATGAGAGTCATTCATTTTTGGCTTCATTTTCAAGCATTTTTCAAGCTGTCACAGCTTGGCAGGTCTGTAGCTGCAGTGTCAAGATTTAGAATTATTCTGTCGGTAATTGCTTTCTGATTCATCAAAATGATAGATGAGAGGGAAAATGACAAATAATCACAAGTCCGGGATCTTCAAGGATATCCCTAAAAATGTGACTGGAGAAGCATGGCATGTGTGAGCCCCTTCTCAGGAGGTCACCTTTGCTGTCAGAGCATTCACAAAGAAATTATCTTAAATTCAGAGTTGGAAAAAAACCCTAGATAACTGGAAAATAAGGCGGTGAGCCAAACTGCAAAGGTGGTTTTAGATAATTCAGTCTTTGGCCTTTTTTGCTGAGCCTGAAAGCAGGTGTCATCACCTCACGATACCAGCAACTGTCCTTTCCAAGAGTGCTAAAAGCTTCTGTGCTTAACTTCCCCACCTGAGGAGGGGGAATGTGCTCTGATGTGTTTTCTTCCCTCAGCTATTCCAGCTTGTCTAATAAAAGCTATTGCTGCTCTCCTACCCACAGCCTCAGACTGGCACAGCGATGAGTGATGTCTTACTTGTCTTGTTCCCTTGGTTACATTTTACACAGAACTGCTTTGCCACAAGTCCCTTCATATTCAGCAGTATTGTGGGAGTTATGTGGTTACATCTCTTACATGGTTTTTTTTTTCTTCCCTTTAAATGTTGAAGGTGGGTGACTCATCATAACTCCAGCTGATATTTCTCAGTGATCTCTTATTTAGCACAGTGCATTGTACAGAAGATGTATCGCAGTCAGAGGAGAGCTGGTGACACCACCATGGATTTTAAAAGAAGAGAGTGTGGCAGTTGATTGTTGTTATTTGCTTTTGTTTCAGTGGTAAAAAGGTTCACAGGCTCTCTCAAACCAGGGACCCTGTGTGGGCTCACATACGGAGGCACAGGCCTCTCCCACGCTCTTCCGCATCACTGTGCCAGAGCACCTCTCTGCTTCTGGTTTTCTTCTGATAAGGGAGAGTTCCTCACCGCGATGGGAGCCCTTTGTGGGGGCGTTCTCAGCTGCTGGGCAGAGGGCAAAGAGACTGCTAGGAGCAAAAGATAAAAAAATGGAGAAAGTATGTTGAGGACATTCTAACAAGACCAGAGTTCAGCTCAGCTGGAGCAGAAAAGCTCTGTTTGCAAGATCCAATGCTTTTCCAAAAGCATCGCTGGTGGTTGTTTCCTAAGCAGGCAAATGTCTGTGGACTGCAGTGGTTGCTGCAGTCAGTTCTGGAGCTGTACATGCCATTTGTACAGCTCTGTCTTCAGAGGGCTCAACAAGCCTTGAGTGCAAATCATGACTCACCAGGAAGATTGTCCTTTGTCTTGAGGCATGTGTGTGCATGTCTTTTCAGGGGAAGGGAGGCAGGGAGGCCAAGGGAGCTTTTGAAGGGTGCAGATGGTAGGCTGGGAATGCCTGTATTTGTCTCCCAGCCTCACCTTGCTGCCTCAGACTGTAGATGGAGCAGTGTGCCGCTGTTTGGAGCACTGACAGGGATTTTGAACTTCTTGCTTATTAGTATTTCCACAAATAGGGGCTGTTTGCTATTTTGTGGTGTTACAGAGAAAGGTTTGGCACTATATTAGGTAATGCAGAGTCTTTGTTGCATCTTCTGTTACATTTATTTTAGATCTAAGCAGTACATTTGAGCTATTTCAGTGGAAAGCAGAATGATCCTGTGGAAGGACACTGGTCTGGGAACAGGCCAACTTGACTTGCATTTCCATTTCTGCAGTTCTCTGGTGTGTGACGAGGGGCTTGTTTCTAACTGCTCTGTGCATGTTTAATTCTACCTTAAACAGAGCTGGTTGTGCTCAGCCTGCTTTGTAAGGCTCTTTGGATCAGAGCTCAGGAACCATGGAATGTTATCAAGTTATTAGCAGACAGGAAAGGGTTGTTTAACCCCATGTGCCATCCTGCTGCTCTCTAGATCTCCACCGGATCCTCTCATCCGAGTCCCTTTTGATCCAAGCACTAATCCTTGCTGTGCATCTCTCTCCAACAGTCTATGGGCTGGCAAGGAAAGGAGACACTGAAGTACTCGCTTGCATTGTGTGGGCACCTGTCCTCAATTGTGCTGCTCATAGAGCACTCGGGTTTGCACTAATAATGCTCAGCATGTTCCTCCCTGCTTGTCAAGTGCCTTCTTTAATACGAACATTTTGGGATGTCTGTGCAGAGGACTTCCGGGGGCTGATGCTCATTGAGAAATCCAGGCTGCAGATAAACCCGTTGCCTTGTTTCCATCTAGCCTCCTGCCACTGCCAGAGATTTCCCTTTCTGTAGTGCTGGTGCAGCCTTCCACTGAGCATTGCCTGAGCAAGTTGTTTTTCTCCCTTAGTTTGTGAAATAGAAAAGCTGACAAAGGGTTGTGCTGTGGTGGCTTCTCGTTTGGGCATGCAAGTGGCATCTTGAGCTGCTGCCACAGCAGGATTTGCTCTGTACCAAGATGATGAAGGTGTGGGGCTAAGGAGGGAAGTTCAGGGTTGGGTTGGAGGCCAGGAGACCTTCTGGGATTCAATCCTTTGGGGGGTTTGTCAGTGAGGCTTAAGAGGAAAGCCTCATTACTTTGGAGTAAGGGCATTCAAAGTAGCTTTGGTCTATGTTGCTGTTCCCCTGAAACCCCTTTGTAGCAATCAGCTATAATAAAGTATTCTTAACTAGATGAGTGGTGACTAGTAAGTGTGGCTCCCAGTAACACTAAATCTACCATGCTTTATAATCAGGTTCTAATGCTTGGGGTATTTTGCCTAAAAATAGCAAAAAAAAGGATGGCTGTTAGGGGAAGTCTAAATCAGAAGGAAACAAATGGCTTTAATCTTTCTCTCTGTTTCAGAGTGAAGGATGCCAAGGAAGAAGAAGCCCACAGAGGGCCTGGACTCTCGAGGTCAGGATGGAGAGGAAGAGGAGGACGACAAGAAGAGCACGGGCACTGGCAGGAAGAAGCGCAGTTTTGTGGATGCGTTTATCATTATCTCTGACAGCGAAGGGGAGGTCAGTGAAGGGCTCGTGGTGCTTGGAGCCTGTGTGGGGCCCTGCTGCTGAAGGAGAGTGCCCAGGTTTCCCACGTGGCGTGGACCGGGCCAGGCTTGCACAGAGGGTATTGTGCCATTCCTTTTCTCATACATGAGATGAATCAAATCCTATTTGACTAGGAAATGAATGGTGTGCTTCGTGAGGGTGAGTTATGAGTCTGGGATTTGATAACCAAATCCTCTCAGAACTGAATTTGAAACGTAATTTAAAAGTAACCTTTCCTCAATCCCTTTACAAATCTTTTTTTCATAATTTTTATTTGATTGATTTCCAGCTAAACCATAGAAACATGATTCTATATTATGTGCAAATAGATAATAAAATGTTTCGGAGCACAGGCTTGCAAGTAGCTCAGGCACAGCTGGTGTCTGGTAAACTGATCCTGAATTACAGAAGGCTGGATTTCTAACCCACTTCCATTGGGTGTCAAGGTGAACTGCAGTGTGGGTGTGCCTGGCTAAGACATAAAGGCTCAGATCCCCGATCCCTGTTGTAATCTTACAAACACCAGCTTTACCCTGTAAGATTGAAATGTCTGTGTCAGTGACCCTGGCACTGGGATGAGTGCTGGAACTACTGCCTGGGGGAAAACCTGAGAATCTGTCCTCCACTGAGTGAGGTACATGAGTGGAAATGATTAGAATCATTTTTTTTGTGTGTGACCGTTAAGGCTTTGCTCTGTGTTGCCAGTGTCTGGGGATCCTAAGCTGCTTTTTGTAATTCCGCCATTTTCAAAAGCATTTCATTTCACTCTGAAGCTGTAGATTTTAAACCAAGTCCCTTTTGCTCCCACATTTGCAGCGTGACTCTCAACAATAAGGCGATTATCATGTGAGGAGGGGAAAAGCACTAGAAATAAACAGTAAAAAGCTGTAGGGCAAATGATATTGGATGTTTTTTCTTCACATTGTCTGAGTTCTTTCCCATTGGGAAATTCCCTGAAAGAAATGGAACATATGGCAGTAATAGTTCAGTGGGGTTAAACCCTTAGCTCTGCAATATGCTAAGTTAACTTCTGATGTCTGCTGCATCACTGGCCTTTATTGTGAAACCTATAAGGAAAAAAGAAATCAGCAGCTATAAGAGCTGCTGCAGTACATAAAAGATCAGGACCTGTTATTGTCTGCAATTATTCATCTCAATGTGCACGTATCTGAAAAAGAGGAAACAAACATCTCTTAAAACACATCTATAAAAAGGTTAGGCTCCCTGACTGTTTTGTAAGTTTGTCTATAAACAATAAATTCTGATGGCATAATCGGTCATATTACAGAAAAGGATATGCTCAGAGAGGCCATTACAGAGCCAATTAGGTTCTGTTTAAGTGACAACAGTTCAGTCAGTTGAATGAGTGGATTTATTCAGTTCAGTCTCTTTCTGTGAGTCATCAGCTTCCAGATCCAGTGCCACCGTCTCTTGTCATGTTGGTTTCTGCAGAATCAAACCCAAAAAATGTGATTTACTTAGGATCTCAAAAGAAAAAAACTGTCTGGCTTCTGTAACTGTCTCAGCTCTTCAGTGTACATCAAGTTGAATTTCAATTTCGAACCTTGTAACTGTTGTTCTTGCTTTAGTAAGACCTTGTTAGGTGTTCAAGAAGAGGTGTGGGAAGCTCAGATCAATAGCAATTTTAGAGAACAATACATTCTCAATTAATCTTGCATCTGTTAGGACATGGTTCCTTATGAATCAAAAGCTACAAGGACAATTTGGGCATCATTGATTCGATGGCTTTCTTCCTTGGCAGTCTCTTGGCAGGTATCTATAGAACAAGTCCCTAGTTCTGCTTCCAGACCAGCACATCTTGTAGCAGCTGCACCTGGAAAGCCTCCAGCTTCTCACTTTTGATGATCTCTGGCAGACTGCCTCTCCCAGGAATTTTTCAGTCATGCTAGATTATCAAGCTCATCCATGTTATTTTGCCAAGCTTTCTTTCTTTGCTCATGTCTCTACTGTGGCATCTGCAGAGCTGCATCAGAGGAAGCTTTCTGGACGTGGGGCTTTCTGATCTCTGCTATATATAATTCTGGATTTGGGGAACACTTCTCTTTTTTGAGAAGGGCCAGACAAAATAAGAACAGTCTCTCTGGCTTTGTGGAAATGAGGAGATGACCTTCTTTGTGCAGACTGTGCCTCTGAAAATGCAGACATGGCGACTGAGCAGAGCGGTTCCTGGCTGCCCTGACTGTAAATCCTGGGGGGAGTTGGTTGCCCACAGCAGCACAGGCACACACTGTGCTCAGCAACACTCTCTCCAAGCGTAGCCATTCCTGGTAGGTCTTGTGAGCCTCCTGCTTCATTTAGCCTGTTGATAAAGACTCTTTGACCCCCAGGGTTTTCTGAAGCCATGTCTGAAAGGTGATTGTCACCTACAGGAGGCTTGGCCAATGTGGATATTGAGTACAGTAAGAGGCCAAGCAGTTGTGCTGACCTGCTTGACTGATCTGAAGCCTTCAGTCCAGTTGATCCCAAAATGCTGCTGATCTGCTGTGAGACCTTTCAGAAGGGTCCGTTCGTCTTGGGTAGATTCTCAGAGAGTAACTCACTCCACTCACAGAGTTTGCACAAAGTCTCACAGGCTCTTTCTACTGGATTCATCAGCACACCTGTCCCTGGGGAATGTGACAAGACTCCAGGGTGATGGTACCATCTATTTCTGCATGGCATCCTCAGCCTGACTTTCCTTTGGTGTGGATTGTCCCTTTGCCCAAGTATTCCCGTGTTTGGACATACTTGCAGTGTGGGTAAAGAGCAGCATTTGGTGGTGTTCCAGATCATATGTTGGTTTTGGTAGAAAGAGGGAGCTGTGTTAGAGCATTGGCTGGGGAATCTGGCCATTGCCCTGTCCTGTTCTCCATCAGCTATGGCAGTGGGCACTCACCTCAGGACCAGGTGTGACCTAAGGGACATTGCGCTGCTGAGAAGATGATGCTGGAAGTGTCACAGCTAGAATGACAGCGCCCACCTCGCAGCACTCACTATCCGAGTGGAGCAGAGCCTCTTGGGAGAACTGCAGTGGCACTCTGCTGTCCCTGCGGACTCTGCCATGGTGCTGAAGGACCCAGTGCCTCCAGCCCCCAGAGGAGAAGGCAGTGGGAGTGTGCTCTACAGCAGGCTCCATGGCTCTGCTGTGCTCGCTCCTCGGAAATCAGGCTGGTCTGAATCCAGGATCCTGATGGCCCAGTAAAGGCCTTTTTTTCTACATAGGCCTCCCTCCTGTGTGTCAGGAGCTACATGTCTGGCACACGTCCTGTTGTGTGTCGTTGTTCAAGTCTCCACTTCCAGCAGGTTTGTTCTAATGAGCTGAAAGACAGGGCAGAGCTGAAACATTCTGAAGTCAGAGACTAATAAAGTAGGGTGTGATATTAATTTCAGCAGCAGCCTTAGCTAGAGCCAAACGTGGCACTTCCAATATCTAATTGGCTTTTAAAAATAAATTAGTCTGGTTTTCATCTGCATATTTCCCATGCAGGATGTGTGGTGTTTGGCTGTGCCCTATTGTTAGATGGTCCCAACTGCTGTTGAGCAGTAAAATTACCCAGACCTTTTGACTCTGCAGTCTGCACTGATAGCTGTGGAGATGTTCTTCTGTACCCTTTCCTTCCCTGAGTCAGTAGAAGCTGATTTCTGTGGTTTATGATGTGGGTTTGAGGGAGCAGAATGTGGGAGGCTGGCTACTGGCTTCCATTTATGGACTTTTAGAAGCAAGTGAAGTTCTATCTGTTTCTGCTGGCAGAGTTGGGTTCTCTTAAGTATGTGCAAAAGCATTTTTAAAATGGGAATTTGATTTCCTGCTGTCTGGTGAAACCAAGCAGGTTAAAAAAACAAGGAAAAAGAATAGTGGCTGCCTTTCACTAAATGTGTAGGGAACATTGAAACCTGTCTTTTTCTTGATCTGTGTACAATGCTGACAGTGAAATTGCTCATAAGAGAGCGTCATAAATTAAACTGCAAAGCCTGACACAGAGGAAGAGAATTTGGATTCCTTCTGGCCGCCACGCTTTAAATTGACGGCAGAGGAGGGGAGATGCTCTCTGGGCTGGCACCGAGCAGAGGGGAGCAGCTCCCACCTCACCTCCACTCCAGTAATTAGTTTCCCCTGGAAGTTGTGTGTTGGAGATGACCTTGTAACTAAGAGTATTGGCTGCAGTTTGGGAATATTTTAATTGATTAAGATTATTTTTGGACTAGTGATCTTATTAGAAAGGCAGTTGGTTGAGTGGCCCCCTGAGTTCCTATTATCCTCATAGACAGATGAGCATTAAAAGGTTGGGTCAGAAAGAGCAAGCCCTGTTGTCTTCTCTGAATTTTCTTGGCCCCTTCTGTTTCTACCATCCATGTCTGCATTTATGCAGAGCACTCTGGGGCCTCCAGGGCTCTCTCCCAGCAGAGGTACAAACAGCCATAAATCCTAATTAAAAGGTGTGTTTTATTTTCTGGCTTTAAAAATAAAGAAGATTTAAGAATTCTTGGAATTGAGATGTGTGTGTATATTTTGGCCCATCAGGATTAATTGGATTTGCTTCAGCGGTTCTCTGTACTGTGCCTGTTCAGTAGAACGCTGCTAAGCAATTTAAACATCTTTCTCAAATGTATGAGGTTCATACAGCACGTGTCCTGCAATAATTTTACCCCTGCCACCCTTGTAGATGTTGAGATTCTTTAGGACCCAGCCCAAGGAACCGTGTACTCAGCTGTGCAGTGCAACTGGGCAGCATCCCAGTGCAGGGCAGCGTTCACCTCCAGAACCCTGGAGGTGTCTGAGCCCAGTCTTGACCTGTGGTGTGTGTTGTAAATGTGTCTGTGTGCAAAGAGCAGACACCGGCAGCCATGGAAAGTTTGGTGTGCTCATAAATCACACCCATGTCCTGGAAGAGAGCTGCAGATGAGAGTGTCAGGGTTGACCTTCTGGCAAGTGCAAGAGTGATGAGGGGGAAGATTGATGCATAAAGAGAAGAGCTGGGGATTTACAGAACCTGAATGGATTAAACTGCCCCTATCTTAAGCTAGAGTAGGTTTACTGCAGTTAGACGGGGCTTTGGAAGAGACTGGGAGAGCTGTTGCTTAACCTCATCCAGCATATAATCCTAGTGTGATCCCACAGACTGTTAGGTGGGAGATGCCCTCAAGGTCAGCATGGGGATGCTGGGTAGGGTGATTCTGAGTAGGAGAACCAGTGGCTTGTGGAAAACCTCGGGGAAGGGTGACATGCCATGGCCCTGGAAGAGCAAGGATTTCACCTGCTCAATATGGGCTAGGCAGGCTCAGAAGTAGAGAGCATCCATCTTCTAGCAAGAGAGAATCTGGCTGTGAGCAGCCTTTTGGAGACACAGAGGGAGACCTTAGGAACGGAGAACCAACAGCAGACTGGGTGGGGAGGAGAAAGAATCAGTCAAAGGAAGAAACCCTTTGGTGGAAGCACAAGTGTGTGTGTGGACTTGCTGAGCATGATTGCTGCCTTGTTGTGAGCTGATTCTTAAATTGGTAGAAGTGAGGAATAGTGTAGGTATTAGGGCATGTAAAAACTGTAATGTATTAGGGCTTCAGGAAACCACTTAATAGTATGTCTTGCAAAAATCTTAGTTGGATAAATAATTAAATTTGGTCTAGATATGAACATTCCTGGATTGAAATCCTGCTAAAAGACTGTTAGCAAAAGCTGGTGATGAACAGAAGAGAGGCTCATTTTGGGGAGATGTAAAGCTGAGGCCAAGAGGATCAATATTAGGTCTGTGTGTGTTTTAACATCCTCATTAATGATCTGTAAGAGGGAGCAAGTGGTGTGTACACATTAATAAAATCTACAGATAACACTAAAGCTGGAGATGCCTTGAACAAAACTCAGTGCAGTGGTGCAGTCCAAAGGACTTCACAGATTCAAAAACACAAGCAGTGAACACCAGAAATCGATTACATTTAAAAATAAGCAGCCTATCTGCCCCCTCCATCACTGCAGGGGGGCTGCACTAGATGACCTTTGGAGGTCTCTTCCGGCCCTAAACATTCTATGATTCTATGACAGAAAATACAACTGCAGCTGAGGATGGAGCTGTGTGAAGCCTCATCCTGGCCAGGCGTGGGTCTCCTGCCTGACACCCTGGGTTTGATCCTAATCCTACATGATTTAGAGAGACAAATTGGAGGGGGTCCAGTGCCAGCCTTCGGTGATGTGTGAGCCCTTGCTTAAGCCGTTAGGACAGCAACTTACATAAATGTGTGCCAATTAAGCCTGTGACCATTCTTGGTGCAGTGCATGTGCTTAAAACAGCAAGCACTTAGGTTGTTTGTGTGGCTATTATTCCAGGAGGCATCGAGATGACAAATTTCTGAAGTATTCAAGCTTCAAAAATGATAACACTTGTGGCAGGGCAATGAGAGAATAGCACCAGCAGTAAACAGAGCTGCCTCTATTGGGGCACCTTAGCGTGGAAGCCCTCCAAAATGGTTAGGATCTTAGTTTTGGTCACTTAAAGTCGTTTGAGCAGTACTATGTGGTGTGTGGCAGGAAACAGTCCTGGCTTACAGGTGTGCCACAGTCAGTTAAAAAAAGATTTTGTTTTTGTGTTTTGAGTGCTTCCAAGAACTGCTGTTTTAGCAAGGCCAAATAAATTCTCTCTGAAATCATGGGCAGCAGGTGCAGTGCATGGTGGTGACTGGCATGAAGTCTATTGTCTCTCCTACTTCTCTGTTTATGCCAGTCTGTAACTTCTTGCTCCTTATGCTTATCACACAGCTTTTAATAGTTACAGAATGTGCTTGGATTATGTTTGAAATTCAAATTGCACACAAATAGAGGCTTGTTCTTGAACTAGTGTTTGTGTCTGAGTAGTTGGGGGGAGGGAGCTGGTAGTATTTTTTCCATGTTGTATGAACTCACCATATTTTTTTTCCATTACAGCAGGAATCAAAGGAAGAGAGTGGATTGCAAAAGAAGAGAACAAAACAGCAGCTGGATAGAATGAAGTTTGCTGCTAAAAGAAAAATTGCACGTAGGTCTCAAGCGTGGGGCCGGCCATGTAAACTGGTGCCGGGCAGCTTCTGGTGTTTGTATTAGAGATTATTCCACTTGCAGAAAGGGGAATGTGATGTGTTGGGGATGCACAGCTCTTGGAGAACACCCATTTCAGGGGTAAAATTTGCCTTTCTGAATAGGCACACTGTCACTTGTTTTCTCCCCAGGCAACGTGTGTGCTGACTGGAGTACTTCCAAAATAAGCATGCGAGGGTGTCGGTACCTCACTGGCTTTCAAAATTCTTCGTAGCTGATCTGAAAGTGCTGTCAGTCACAAGCTGCTTTCCTGTTTGGGCCCCTCTGCTGCTGTCTTTCCCTGAAACACCATGATGCTCTGACCTGGCAGTCACAGCTCAGGAAAGATCTGAGTTGCAGCTGACAGTTCTCTGAAACCGTTGGCTTGTAGTGCGGGGGCAGCCGGAGAAAGCCAGCAACGTTGGGCATCATAAGGAAGGGTGTTAAGAACAAGATATTTGCTTTACGTCACTTTGCTGTTATATAAAATGTTGGTGCACCCACTTCAACAGTGTTGGGTGCAGTTCTGGTCTCTGCATCTCGAGGACACAGTGGAGTTGAGGGACATCCAGGGAAGGGCAGCCCAAGCCATGAAGGACAGAGAGCTGCTGTGTTAACCCTCTGAGGAGCTACTGTGAGACCTGGGGATGCTATGTTAGGAGAGTACGGTGGGATCAAAGTTCACATCAGGAAGGCAGTGCTTCAGCTGAATGTGGAGCTGTTGTTTACCGGCTCCTGCAGCCCGGGTGCAGTCAGTGGAAATAGCAGGAGATAGATAAGGTTTAAAACAGTTGAAAGAAGGTAATGCTTCACACAGCGTGGAGTGAACTCATGAAGTCTTTGTCACAGGAGGTTGTGGAGGGGTCAGTACCAGCAGCTTTAATAAGGGATTAAATGCATTCATGGACAATAGGTCTATAAACAGGTGCTCAAGGGAACCGGCTGGGATGTTCCCCCTCATATTCCACAAACTGTATTTCTGAATGCTGGGGCTGTACAGGCAGAAGGGACTGCTGAGCGTAACCAGGTTCACCTGTACTCCCTGTACAGCATCCGGGCAGGTGGGACGCTGCTCTGACCCAGTGGTTCTGCACCCACATTCCAGTGCCCTGCCTAATGTGTCACATTCAGGACTTTTAAAATGGAGAGATGCCGTCTTCCGCAAAACCTAAAGCAATCACTGAAGAAAATGGAGCACGGCAGTGCTCCACAAGCAGCAGCAGTTGGGCTTGTCAGTCCTCAAAGGGCTTGTGTGAATTAAATGGTTTTTAATAGAGGCTTAAGGCCATAGCATGAAGCAGCCTGGCTCTTCGTGGGAGCTGAAACCCACTATGCATGTCCTGTGTCGAACAAGAAAGATAGCAAAGGCAAAAAGGGGGAAGAGTTCTTGTTTGGGTTCTTTCTTCTTTTTCCTCTTTTTCTCCCAGAAGAAACAACACCAAATAAGAGCTGAAGCCCCCCTTGGCAATTCCATTACAACATGACCAAACATATGGTGCTGAAAAGAGGGAGTTGTTGAAGCTGGAAGTTCTCATGGCATTGTTGAGCACCATGGGTTTGTGAGCTAGTGCTGTGCAAAGGTGTTTGGTGAGGTCTGGAAAATCTGCAGGAGGCAGGGCCAGCTCTTTAGCCATTATATAGAGAGGGAATTTTACTGCCTTTGTAGATGTTGAAATTTTTGATAATAGTTTTTCCCTTCCTGGGGCAAAAGCTGCCTTTTTTTTGTATTTGTTTTTAGCCTGCGTGTCTGCCTCCTCAAAGCGCAGGAGGTTGGGGGTGCCCTGTGCGGCTCGGTCGGAGAGCAGTCGCTTGTTTAAATACGTGTGCTGGTGGGTCTGTTCCCTCGTTTATGGGAAGCTATAATTATACTTTTGGTGTGTGCTTTCAGGCAAATTAAGATTTGAAGTAGTAATTATTTTTCTCAGTGTCTTTAAATAAATTCTTTGAATTGCAAGACAAATTGGTCTTTTGTAAAGATTTGATGCTCCTGGGTAGACCAAGTTATTTCTCCTCAACACTGGAAAATTTCTGATTTTTGCAGGCTCTGGTTACATAGTGTATCCTCCCATTTTTTCTTTTTTGTGGTTTTACTCATTTTAACCTAAAGCCATAACTAAAATATATCAATGACGTTTCAGCCTGACAGGATAAATGGAAATACCAACCCTAAAGAAGTCTCTCTCTCTCTCTTTTTCCGGAGGAAGTCGGTGCTTTAAAGCACATTTGAATGTTTTTACTGTAATTGCAGTTTGGATACATGGAATTATTGAGATCCCACATTTCCATTATATTTGAGTATAATCTCTTATTAGTAAGTGTTAGAAGTACAACTTGTGGTGTATTGCATCTAATTCACTTTGCAAATGTCAAAATGGAACATAAATCGCTTAGCAAATTGCAGTATTAGCATTTAAAAAGGCTCAAAATGTTTTAATTTGTTTAGGGTTGCAGTGTCTTATAAACAGTTTCTCCCTAACCCATCCTTCCTATCTGTGGGTGGTTTGGATGCTGTGGTCTCAGAGATGCTCTGGGATTCTGTGCCACAATGGGATGGACGGGTGGCGAGTGGATTTTGGAGCGTGAGACACAGAATTCCCAGCCGGAGGGGCTGGTGCTTCCCCCCCAGTCAGCGGGAATGGGCTTCTGTGAGGCGTGAGGGGTGCACACTGGGTGTTTCGGAGAGCGTCTGTCCAGATAGAGAAGGGTCACCCCTCCCACGGGCTGCCCAGCCCCTGCCCCACTGGCGCCCTGCGGGGGCTCGGCTCCCTGCTACTGCGCGCTCAGCGCTCGCTCCCAGAGCGCTCCGGAGCTCTGTTTGCACACACCGGTCGGGGGCTAATGCGATGCTCTGGATTTCTAATCATTGTAAATTATGACAGGTGCAATCAACATCAAGTTTAATAAAACACATGGTGCTGAGAAATGATCAGACGTGGAGCACAAAATACTGTCAGCTCTGGCTGCTCAGCTTAAAGCAGGTCAGGTCTCCTGGAAGGCACAAGCAGAGCTGCTCTTTGCTCTCCCCACCGTCATATCAGGTGGATTTAAACTCGAGATTTCCCCATCTCCAGAGCACCTACTCAACTGGAATGTGCACTAAGTGCATCTTGTTTGTCGCTGGTTTCTTTGCCAGAGGCAGCATTTGTCTGGCACATTCCCTGTCCCCAGAGGGGAAATTGCTGTGCCAGGGAGGGAGAAGAAAACAAAATGTACAGTAGTAACTCGCCAAAAAATGTTTCATTTTATTAAGCTTCATGGATGTTGATAGCCTGAACTGGGGAACGCTCAGGCCCCTGTTTAAATTTAGGCACGTGGAAAGTCTTGTGTTGCAAGGCACTCACCACGTGCGCCAGTTTTCTTGCACATGTCAGAGTTTGCAGGATCTGGCCTGTTTGCTGTGATGGTTTGGGCAGGGAAACAAATCAGCTCACTCTTCACTGAATGCTTGAGAGGTGTTTGGTATTTTGGAAATGTTGCAAATTACCGGTGTTTGTGTGGACAGGAGGCTTCATCAGACACTGCACTATCATGTGCTTTCCATTAAGGAATGCTTTTGCTTTTTCTCCCCTGGTTCCTCCTGCCTGTAACATCATAGAGTGACTTTGTTCAAGGACAAAAGATCCCCATGAGCCTCGAGTGCCCTGCAGCCTGCCTTCACTTCAGCCTCTTTCTTTTCTTAATTTTGAATTAAAAAAAAATAAAATACAAACTTCAAACCCAACCTAAAGCTAAATGCTGATTAGTAGGACACGTAAAGGAGTCTATGGCTGGTAATCAGAACAGTCCAAAAATGCTTCAAATCCTGCTTGGGTTGGGGAGGACCAGCTTGCCATGAACAGTGAGCTGGGGGAATGCAGAGTAAAGCCACGGCTGCTGCTTGTGGATGTTCCTCGGCGCAGCAGGGCTGCAATGCGTGAGCTGCTGACGGGAGCCTATGCTGCTTGGGTTTGGTGGCAGCTGGTGGGAATAGAACGGGTTAGAAAATGGGAACCTGTGACTTCAGAATGCATCTGTTCTGGGGGAAACAGCTGCCTGGGAAAGCGCCTGTGGCAAAGGAGCGTCCCGTGCTTGGGCGGCCTTCCCGGTGGAGTGGCGGCTCCTGTGGCTCCCAGCCCCTTGGTGAAGGAGCCTTATGGTTCACGCATGAGATGGCGTGGGAAGGAGGGAGCGGGTCTTGAAGGAAATCTGTCAATTTGTTTTAAGTGAGAGGATGTATTTTTCAGCTCCTGAGAGTGCTGTTGAGTTGTTTTCCAAGCTGCACTCTGTTCTGCAGGCACTGTATATTTTAAGCACAATGAAAGCTTTGGATTGAATCTAAGTAAATAAGTGTTTTCCAAAGTAATTAACTGCTTTGTTTCTAAGTAGCCAGTCTTGGCTTCTGGTTTGTTCTTGAGTGAGGAATATTTCAGTAAGAAATTTTCTGCTGAAATAGCAATTATGACTGTAGGAAACCTGTTTCCCATGCATGACTGACTTAGTGATGCAGTAGAGTAGTGATGTGAGCAGAAAGGGGGATGTATGCATGTGAAAGATCCTCCATAATACTACTCAGCAAAGTAACATTATCTTCCACAGAGCTTTCCACCTGCGGCTTGTGGTGAACAACGTGTAGCTCTTTTTCCCTTGGGTAGGTCTCCTGTGGTATTGCAGATATCTGCATGTCAGAAGGCAGTGATCTTAGTGCTTTTTGGCTAGTGAAAAAAAGATGTGTTCTTTATCCTGCCTTACTGCTGAGCCTATCCTATATAAAGATGAGCATGCTTTGGAAATCTCTCCTTTTCCTCTCTCCTTGAACATGAATTCTGCAGCTATAGAGTGTGCTGCTTGATGAGGGCAAGTAAAATGTTCTGAAGTTAAGATACTGAGGGAGCAGGAGTTCAGATGGCTATTGAAACCCTAACTGAAGTTCCTGACTTGGGTCACCTTTTTCAGTTAGTGTTGCCTGCTCTGGTTTTGGTGACACTTTTTCAGTCAAGCACAGAGGTTAAGATGTTTTGTGCTGCATTCCTCCTGGGGAGGTGGGGCTTCGATATACGTTGGGTGTTTACGTACACCTGCAGCTGTGACTTGACATTACCCTTTTTTTTCTGCTGTAGAGATGACTGAAGAGGAACAGTTTGCACTGGCCCTGAAAATGAGTGAGCAAGAAGCCAGACAAGTGAACTGTCAGGAAGAGGAAGAGGAGGAGCTCTTGAGGAAGGCCATTGCTGAGAGCCTTAATGTAAGTGTGCTTCTGTGAAGAGGCTTACTAGGGTCCTTCAGCAACGTTGCTTTCTGTGCTTGCTTTCCCACACTGCACAAAAGAAGGTTTTACTGGGGGCCTAGCTGTTTCCACCATGAGCTGGAACTGCAGCAGTTGCAGAGTAGTTGTTTTGTACCATTCCTAGTGAGAGGGGCCTATGAAGTCTAACCTCAGCTTTCCCCTATTTTGGGGTACACAGTTATGGTTGGGGACAGTGAGTCTGCAGTCCAGGTGATGGCTGCCTGTGTGCTGGGGCTGTCCTTGGTATGCTCTGCTGATAGAGAACAAACCTATCAGAGAATCAACCTTTTGTTTTTCAGAGCTGTCAGCCCTCAGACTCCTCTGATGTGACCCCTCAGTTGTCTGTAGAAGCGCTGAGCGCACAAGGCCAAAGCCAGCCTGCCGAGAAAGAAGGCTTTGAGATCCTGGGAGGTCTGGCACTGTGCCCTGACACCCCTCGCTCTGAGTGCAGCTCCCCCTCACAGAGCACAAGAGCTGATGGGAATGGACAGATGGATGTCGCCCGGAGCCCCCTGGTAGTGTTGAGGAGGTTAAGCCAGGAAATCGTTGAAAGCTCACTAGTATCCAGCATAATCGTGTCTCCGGGGAAGGGCCAGCCTGTGACAAGGTCAAGTGAAAAGCCTTCCTCACCAGCAAAAAGTGATTCTAGTAACACATTATCCAACACCCTTGAAGAGAACCTCATCTCTTTGAGTCCTACCTTTGGCAGGGTGACTTCGGGCTCCTGGCAACTGACACCTCGGAGACTGTTCACAAGCCCCTCCAGCTCTTCTGAAGCAACAAGCCACAAACCAAAAGAGCAGCCCTTTCCCTACACTGGCCGTTTTGTGGGAGAAGCTGGTTCTGAGAGCTCAGACACACTCTGGAAGAGTTGGACCATGGACCAGTGTGGCAGCCCCAGGAGAAGTGGCAGAGCAGCAAGCACCAAACACACCTCACAGACTGGGCACACCTACAAGGTCTGTGTTGCTACAGAGCAGAACGAGGTGCCCAACAGCACCCCAGAGCTTTGTGTGCTGAATGCGGTGGAGGAGAAGCACAAGCAGGAGGAGGCAAGAGATACAGTGCACTATTACTGGGGCATCCCTTTCTGCCCTAAAGGGGTGGACCCCAACCAGTACACCAAAGTCATCTTGTGTCAGCTGGAGGTTTACCAGAAGAGCCTGAAGCAGGCTCAGAGGCAGCTATTGCATAAGAAGGAGTTTGGTAACCCAGTTGTGCCCAGTTCTTCCTTGAGCCAAAATGAGCTTGCAAAGGGAGATCCAATAAGCAGGGAGAATGGGGTTGCTGATGATACAGAAGATGGAGACCCAGATAGGCACAAAGACTCTGAGAGCATTACCTGGCTCCTCCCTTCGAAGAGGAGGGAGGCAGATAGCCCGGGTCACAGCATGGGAGAAGAGAAGAACTCCACTTCAGATGATGAACCGACGACCAGCTACTGCCAGGTAAGAGCTTTGCCACTGAGAAGAGGTTGAGCAATTCTGCTCTTTAGTCTGATTTAGGGATTCATCCTTTCTCCAAAGCAGGTGCTGCTGTTTAACACTCCCCTTAAATGTAGGGACTTCCCATGCCACACAGCTTACTGTGTGAAGGAGAGAAAAAGTGTACAGGCTGACACCCAGCTCACCAGGGGTAGGGGCCATTGTGTAGCCTGGCAGTCGTCCATTAATACACCACTGAGATAAAGACTTCCAGCTGACTTACCCTTCTCAGGAGAGTGTAGCCTGGCAGCATGTCAGGGTAGCAAGCACAGAGATGATGCTGACCACTGCCAACTTTGGCAGACCAGCTTGTAACCCCATGGCCACGTGAGCTCTCCGTTTTCCTGTGCAGACAGAACTTGGCGTTTGTCCTTGCAGTGCAGCCTCTCCTTTTTGCACCTGTGTGCTCCTCTGCATCTGTAGGAGCTGCACCCTTGCAGGTGCTCTTGTCCCTCCTGGTGCTGCAGTCAGGGCCAGGAGAGGCTCTGCAGGCTTTGCAGGCATCTTTCCTTGCCCAGGCTGGTCTGGCATCATGGTGGTTGGTGCGCATCATCCTTGTGCTGGTGGCTGGGCACCTTCTTGCTGGCTCTGCTAGACGCTAGGTGTCAACCTCTGTCTCTGCCAGGGCTCTCTTGGTGGAGCGGAAGGCAGCTTTCTGTCACTGCTAAGTTTAAACAGATTGCTAGTCAGATGAAGTATTTATTACTGCTGTATTTTAGGTTTGTGTCAGCCTTTTCCAACCCTCATTTTTCATAATGACTTCACTCCCGGATCATTGTATAACTTTATCTTCTCTATGACTGGAGCCTCCACTCTGTTGTTCCTGTTTTCAAGTGTATTTGATCATTTACCCTGGTGTTAAAGATACTTAACTTGTTTTGTGATATTTATATTCTGTCTTGTAATATTGAACACTTAGGAAAAACGTCATGTCTGCATTTTCTGGTTGCAGAAACGGAGCTGTGCTGAAAGTGAGTCTGCTGAAATGTGACTTTTCATGACAGTGCTTTGGCTTGTGTTTAGCAGGTCCAGATTTAAACAAGCCTTAGAGGTGACCTGCACAGGAAAGGAACCAACGTGTGCCCTTTTTTATTTTTTTTTTTTTTTTTTTAGGATAGATATAAGAAGCCTGAAAGGTTCTTAAGGCAAACTGGTTTGGTTTGGTTTGGTTTTTTCCTTTTGTTCTGCTTTGGCAATGGAGGTGTCATTAGTCTGGAAGCTTGGGATGACAGAAGCCCTGTGGAGGTACATGCTGAAGCCCTTGGAAAGCTACAGCAACTGGGAAGGGTGTGAACTTTTAATCAGTATTGAAAATTGTGTGGTGGTTTGGTTTTTTAATTTTCAATTTTATTTTTAAATATTATTTATTTAATGCTAATAACTAATTAATTCTTGGGGAGAAAAGATGTTTTAGTGGTGTTGAGCAGGGGCTTGGAATGTCCCCATCCTGCCCACAAGACCGCTCTCAGAGCAGTAACCCGTATGTAGATGTGGTCCTTTTGATATTTTTAAGGTGAAAAAATAAGGAAGCAGGAGGGAGAGCAGACTTTAAAATTTCAACCCTAGTCCAAAATTTTCCAGTCTTTTATTTACTTGAGAGAAAATAATTTCTAAATACTCTTACATCTGCCTTATCACACCCAGCTTGAGAGGCTGCTCCCTTCTCTTGCCTCTCTGTGCAGTCGTGCACTGAGGCCAGTGCAGGTGATTTACTTGCAAAATCAATATGTTTGATGTTTGCTTCTGCCTCGTCTCCATTTTTTTTCTTTCAATCAAATACAATTCCACCAACAGAGACAAAGGAGGGGCACAGAGCAGCCATGTTCCCAGTGTGCTGCATCTCTTGGAGACCCTGCTGCCTGCACTGCCCTGGGGCTCCCCCAGTGCCACTTGGTGCTGGTGGGGGATTTTAGCCCATGCTGAGCCTAGAAACCATCCACAGGGACTCAGAGCTGTCCTTCAAAAAGCCTTGTGCAGTGAAATGAAGGTGCAAATGATGTGCTCAAGGGAGCCTGCATGTACCCCTGCTTTTAAACCCTCATCTAGAGTAAGCAGAGACCTTCCATCCTGGCAGCAGCCACTGCTGCATCTGCCACCCATGGCCAAGGGGTGTTTGCGCAGAGCAAATTCTGCTTGTCAGGAGATCTCATAGCCTGTGAACCTGCACTAACGAACTTCAGTGCTAATAGAATCAAATCCTTCATAGCCTTTCAAATAAGATTAGGGGGCTCTTGGTCATTAAAAGATTCAGAGGGAAAAGACTCAATTCTGGAGAATTAGAGTCTGGTGACCTGAATTAGTGCCATACTTTATAATATATGCACTAGGTAGGACAGAAACATGGCCCAGTATTCATGGCCATGGTGGAGGTGTTGTTAAGATATGCACAATTCAGGAAAAAAGGGAAATTTAAAAAAAAGAAGGATGTGTGGCATTTTATGTTAAATGATGAGTTAGGTTGTGAAGCAATAAAGAACAGCATAGATAAACCAGAATATTTGGGGGTTGGAGTCACTTTAGGGAAATCTGACAGGAGGTTCTGTTTTGGAGCTTACTGGTGAAGTATATCAGCCATCCAGAAGTGGAACTGATTGAGGTTGAAACCTATGGTGGAAATAAAACTTGGAGGGAGTGTTTAATAGACTCGAGGAAGGAGGAGGAAACCCCCTTGGATTTCTTTGAGAACTAGCATGAGAAATTGTGGGCCTGAAAACAAGGACTGTTAATAAACCGTTGTAATTCCACCTGATTAGAGAATGGCAAGTGTAACGTGTATACTGAAGAAGAAGAAAGGCATCTGGGTAATGACTGGCATGTTAGCCTGACCTTGGCAGTGCATAAGGCTTTTGAACAAATTTTAAAGGAAAGAATAAGTGGAGTTGTAGAGCTAAATGAAAAATGGGATAAAATGCACACAGATTTTCCAGCTGTAGATTGTGCAGATTAATCTGTTCCCTCTCTTTGATGGGACTGCTGATTTCCCAGTCTAGAAAATGCAACAGATCTTATCTGTATGACATTTCAGTGAAGGGCTTCTCGTGGTCAAACATGAGCTGTACCAGTTGATCAGGTCACCCTGGCTCAGGTAAATAGATTTTAAACTGGAGTAGGTGGGACTTATGGAGTGTTTGAGGGAGTGCAAGGGGACTCTGAAATCCTTGATGGTTTATCTCAGCACAAGTGGGCATGGAGAAAAGCTGTGATTGCTGCCTACAGGTACATCAGGGTAGATGCTAGGAAGAGGCAGAGATGGACAGGCCTGGGGCATGAATGGTTGGTCACGGATTGTCCAGGAGCACATTTAGGCAGCAAGGTAGCAAAGACTATTGCCTGGCATTACTACAGGAACCTGCTGAAACGCCCAGCTAGTTCAGGATGGGTACCTGGTCATTTCCAGAAAGTGTATGTAACAGACTGGATGCAATAACCCAGCAGATCCAGGTTAGCTGTGTACATCATTTTATATAATATGATAATTTTCCTTTCCAGGCCTCCCAGGTGCTGCCTGCAGAGGATGTGCATGAAGAGGAGGAACCCATGCAAATTGCACAGAGGTGAGGAGGGCAGTTTCAGAGTGTGTGTCTCTCTTACGCTTGCTCTGGTGACCTGGGCTCTTGCAACTCTCCCTGGCCAGCTTTGAGCTTGCTGCAGGGCCTGGCAGTGAGGAAAAGGAAAGGAAGGCTGGAAAGGTTGTCTGCTGTCCCTGCTGAGAGGTGTCCCTGGAATCCATGACTTTGGAGCTGTGTGGGAGAGAGGTGGGACACAAATGAGGAGATCAGTTACTCTTCTTACTTTATAAAAAGTGTGAAGTGCATCCTAGTACAAGTACAAGGACTTGATCCTTGCCCTCTGAAGCTAATGTGACATGGTGCAGTAAAGCTGTGGAGATGGGTAGGTGAGCTGAAGGTGAGATACAGTGATGTCATCACGTGGTCTGTCTGGGAAGGCACATAGGCAGCATGGTAGAGGGTTTACTGGATTTCTGAGTGTATTTTTATGTTCTTGCCTTACTGTTGAAGAGGAAAGAAGGGAGGAGGAAGCCAGACGGCACTGCCTATCAGCCAAAGATAGAGTGCAGTGCTCCAGAAAAGCCACTTTAGCAGATGACAGGTGTGGGACAAGTCAACATGATTTTCTTCAGATTTAAGCCTACTCCTCTTTTCCTTTTTTTTCCCTCTTCTCCTTCCTGTGAATGCAATTCTGTGGCAAAGGCTGTGGGAGAAGAAGGGCAAATGAGAGAGGATTCAAGGAGCACATTACAAGAGAGGGCAGATAATGTCATGTTTTTAATTTGCTGGGTTTTATAATTTAAACCTGCTTTGGAACAAACCTGCCAATTTTCCTCTGATCTAACAGCATTTGGCCTGAGCAGTTAATATCAATATGCAGAGTATGAAAATCCCTCTTGCTCACACCCTTCTAACAAGCTTAAATCTGGCCTTGGGGAGCAGGAGGAACCCGCTGCTGCCGAGGCTGACGAGCCTGTGACAGCCGGGTCTGAGCTCAGGTGCTTGTGTAAGAAGTCTCCGAGCTGTGCACTCTGTGGTGCTGGCCGCATGCCTGCTGAAGGCAGAAGAGGCCAGAGGATCTCAGTGTGGACAGAGGGGTCTCTTCCCTCCCGAGTAGCTGATGGGGTTAGTTTGGGACATTCCCCAGAAGCTGCTGGCTGCCCCCCCTTGGGGCTGAGACACACCTAAGCACTGCAGCTCCTCCTTCAGCAGCTGGCGCATCTGCAGCAAGGCAAGAAATGGCTGCGGTCTTTGCAGTTTTGTGCACATTAAGTGTTGCCATCTGGCTCCTGGTAGCTTGCCAAGTGTAGTCCTCTCTCGGGTGCAGCTTGGGCACCCTGACTGGATGGTCTCAGCAGCACTTGGTAGGGAAAGGTGTCTCTGAGCTTTCTGGAGGTAGTGAAGCAGTTCAGGAGGTGGCAGCAGCAGTGAGAAGAGGCTGCTTTGCTTTCTGCTGGCCGCTTGGCCCAGTTGTTTTACGCATTGTGCAGAGCATGGTAGATTGGGGTTTTAATAAATGATTATAGGCTTTGTTACCAGGAGATAGTTGGTGTAGCAAGAAATGTGGTTTGACTTCAAATTGATTAGCCCATTTTATAAATGTCATAGCAAGTTGTTTTGTGTGAGTTCCTTTGAAGTGAGCCCTGATGTTAGACACAGAGTAAAACATGCTCAGCCTGGATTCATAACAAATGCTTTGAGATGCTTTATTTAGAGAGAAAAGCCACTTGTGATTTCCTATCAGAATTTTGTTATTTATCATAAATCAGCAGTGGCTGTTGTCTTCTCTCTAAGGCCTGTGGCTGAGCTTAATAAATCTTCTGTTTGCTAGTGTGGGGACTCATGTTTTTAAAGTGTGCTCTTGCATACTTGATCAGACTAATGGGAAAGCCACGCAAAGCACAGAGAGCGTCAGCATGGGTGCCAGACTCAGTGCTGCATCGCTTCTCTCGTGGAAAGACTCCCTGACTGGGGGGGAGGAAGAAACCGGAGGAGCCTGAAGGTCAAAAGGAGAGGAGCCGTGCCCAGTGCTGCACCAGTGCTGTCAGGGCTTTGCTGCAGGGAGTCCTTGCCTGGTGTTGCACCCGCGCTGCTTCTGCCTGCCATGCACGGTGTAAGGAAGAAAATTAGCATTGTGAGGAGGGAGAGGGTCATGTGGGATAAAGCAAGTCTGTGTTTGTTCTCGGAAGATTTCCTTCCCCAGGAAGAGGGAAAGATGGTGCTGGTACCTGCACGACTCCCATATCTTCTAAGAGTAGAATCAGGAGAGGCCCTCAGTTCTGAGCAAGTATTTTTGCTCCTCTGACATGAGATAGTGACCTTTCTTGCCTTTTTGTCAGTGGTTTCTAGAAGAAAAATTGTCCTTCTGGAGTTTTTGCTTAGGACAGCATTTTATACCCTTATTTCACTGTTATACTGGTAATTTCTGGCTATCACATATTGACCACTTGGAAATTACAGCATCATCTGCTGTTCTGAGACACACAGGTTCATGCTGTCAGACCTGCTGGATGGGAGATCTTTATTATATTTGTATTTTGAACAGCATCTCCATGTTGACCCCACTTGACAGTAAAAGGAGCCCAGATACTGCCACAGAAAACTCTGCTGAAGAAGAGATATCTGTTTGCCCAGGTAAGAGGCACTTGAGAATGTTATGAATTCTGCACTGAAAATTACTCGGTTAAAAAAAATCAGAAAAAAGAATTTTCAAGATATTTGAACAAAATTAGATTTTTTTCCCAGTTTGTCAGAGCTTAAATTATTCAGGTAATTTAGTTTAATTCACTCGTTTTGGACCCATTTCCTCTAAGACAGTTCTGTGACCAGAGATTGCTGGGGACTTGCTGCTGAAGAGACACCAGAATGTATTTCTGTATGGAGGGATCAGTCCAAACAAAGTGTCAGAAGTGGCCTCTTCAAGGCAGTGAAAACATTTTCAGATTTTTCAGTGTCAGGTTATATTTAAATCCCAAGGGGTGAAGGGTCTTTTTTTTTTTTTTTGTCTTAAATAAAACATCTTTGGGACCAATGATTTTTTCTTCCTTGGTGTCTCATACAATGTTTGAGATTTTCCAGTCCAGGGTTTTAAGTGAGAAAATTAATGAAGAGACTGCCCCTGCTCACGAGCAGCTGTAGAGGGAGAGGTCATGGTGGTGTTTAGAGGCATGTTTTGTTGCTAAGGCAGGCGTGGAGGTCTGAAGATGGTGTGGCTGTGAGACAGACAGCAGATCGGGAGCTCTGTCTGATGCAACAGGGAGCTCTGCTCTTGCTTTGTCTCTATCCCAGCCAGTGTCCTACGCACTTTCCCCTGTCTAGTCTCACTCCCCATGAAGCCGCAAATCTGCAGTGGCTTTGTCCTCGCACCACCATGCTGTGACTTTTAACCCCTCATCAGGTTGTGTTGTTGCTCGTTGTCTGATAACATTTGTGACAAGTCTAAAAAAAAAGTTTTGAAGCTGTGAAAACACTGTTAAGAAATGGGTTATGTTGCCTCAAACAAGTGAGGAGATCGTTTGGGGGTTGCAAACCTGCACTGACAGGGAGGTGTTGTTCTGCAGAGACCCAGACGAGTCCACTGGAAGCTATTGAGGTGGAGAGAGAAGAGCTCTGCTTGGGCAGCAGGGATGCACCTATGCAGGTAAAAGAGCCTGAACGTGGGGAAGGGTCCTGTCTTCTAGACCTTGCTTTAGCTAGGCTGTGCTAGTGTTTCCCTGTGGGTGGCTGGTAGCTTGGGCTTCTGCTGTTGGGATCCTCACAAACACTTCCCTCTTTGCTTTTCTCCACTTCTTCGTAACTCCAGTCCCTTTTTGTCTGGGGGCTGCTTGCAGCTGCTTCTTGCACCTTTCAGTCCTGTAGCTGGAGAGCTGTTAGCATTTCCAGCTTGTTCTTTTATACTGCACATGCTGCTGTGCTGGAGGATGCCATCAGCATGGATGGCAGTACTGTTGCTCAGAAGTTTAGTGCTGCGATGGTCAGTGATGCAGAAGTGACTCCAGGAGCTGTGTGGGGAGCCTTAGTAAACCTCAGTCACTCATTTTTACACCCTTTTCCTTGTTGTGGTTCTCTGAACTTTGGTGTATGCTCTCCACAGGACATCTTGAAGAGGCTAAGCGGGGAGGTTCACCCAGAGACAGGGCTGGGATAGAGATGACAGTGGAGTGTTGGGGGCTGGTGTGGTCTGCAGTGTAAGTAGTGAGCTGAGCACAGGAATTATGGTCTGTGTAGTAACAGTTAATAGCAGCAGTAAGCCAGTGGCAGGGCTGCCCTCTCAGCCCCGATGCAGATGTGCACTGTCCTGCAGATCCTTTCCCCTCTTGTTGCACCTGTGCAGCAATTGTTTTGCAGCTGTCACTGTACCAACATCTGACTTCAGTTCCTGCTTCTGATAAAACTCCCTTTGTCTGTTAATTTAGAGAGCAATATCAAAGGGGTTGCCAAGTACTCCTCTGGCAGGGTACATGAATGCAGAATTGTACAGCTCTTGACAAGAGGATTCATTTGTGGAAAGCTCATTCTGGGAATCTGCAGCTTGTACAGTGCATCTGCAGCTCTGATGTCTCATTGTCACAGGCCTCTTAATAAACCAGCTTCTGCTCTCATGTGCCTTTCGTTCTGCAGGTATCTCAAAGCATGGCTTAGTCAATTAGGGACTGCAGCAGGGAGAGGTGGTGGTCCTGTGCTGGGCCACGTAGCTGCAGCCACCAGAGCATATTCATCTCCCATTTGTCCGTGTCCAGGAAACGTGCTTCACAGAGGGTTCTCCAGGCCTTGCACCTCTGCTAGCACAGCACAAGGTGCTGAGCACTGTGTTTGGGTGCAGTGTGTTGGGGCTTCTAGGGATTGCTTGACAACATTATTGTTGGCAGCAGGTGCTGGTCTGGAGCCTGCAGCCCACCAGGAACACAGCAGAAACAGCTTCCATGTGCATCAGAGGCTAGCATGAAGCGAGCAGAGACCTCTGGGACTGCCCTCTTCCTTAGCAGATGCTGAACCAGGGCACAGGAGTCCTCTTGTTGAGCTCAGCCTCTAGCATTGCTCTTGGCTGGCTGTTGGCTGCAAGTACTATGTCTTGTAGGCAATTTCCCCTGCTAAAGAGGAGAGGTGACAGTCTCTGCCTCTGACAGGGGTGATTGGTTCTGCAGATGAGGCTTTCAAGACTCTTACAGCAAGGTTTTGTACAAGCAGTTTGAGGACCGTGGTGTCTTTTGTCACAGAATGTTGCATTTCCATTTAAAATTAGTAATTCCCCACCAAATGTGGGTGGGCAGGGTGTGCAGAGTTGGTGATCACTGAAGATTGCTTTAAAAATGGCAGCTAGTGCCTGCTGCTTTTCCTATCATATTTTTCATGTGTGTTGCCTGACTGGGATAACACGGGTTTGATCTGATCATTCATATTTGACACGTCTCGTTTTTTACGGCTCCTCTGTGTGACGCCCCACAGTGAGGACTTCACAAGATGTAGTGACACTGAGATGTGAGAGCAGGGTATGGTTGCTAATGCTGTAAGTAATGTACTTCAACAGCCTGGGTTTGGCTGAAGGAACTGAAGCTCCTCTGCAGAAATCCAGGGCAGAGACGCTCCCTGGAAAGGAGAGCGGTGTTCTGGGGCTTGTTGCCTTAGTGTCTCAGCCAGTGTTTGGGAAAAATGCTCTTTGTGAGTCAGATTCTCAGATTAAGGTGCAGTCCTGCCATTGTTTGCATGTCTGAGCCAACAAAGCCCTCCTTCCATTTAGGACATAGAAATCAGGATCAGACCCTCATTTGGTGAAGCAGGGGATAAACCAAAGCACTCATCTTGCCTGACTCCAGTTCCTGCTTCCCTGAAATTACACTGTTGGAGGGAAGCAGAGGGCAGTTCTGCTACATGCTGTCAACATGTAGATTTTCCCTCCCTGGGAGTCTTCATGTCCAGGCTGGATGGGGCTTTGAGCAACCTGGTCTAGTGAAAGGTGTCCCTGCCCATGGCTGAGGGTTGGAACTATATGATCTTTAAGGTTCCTTTTAACCAAATCATTATTTGATTCTATGTCACTACTTAGCCCTAAGAAGAGAATATTCTCCTATGTTATTTTCCTATAGGTTTCTTCTACATGTTTAATATTTAAATAACGTTCTTTAAATGCTTGAGGGAAGGAAAAGGTTCTTCCTTAAATGTGAGTAAATCTTCCTGCCAGCCTGACTAGGCAGAGATGTAGTTACAGGTGAGATGGCAGCAGTCTGCTGTGTCTTGGGAACATCAGTAGCATCAGGAGTAGGCTGTATCTCCACGGATGGCTAGCGAAGCACCTTTGCAGCTCTGCAACCAATACAAATAGAGAGTATTGGTGAGTGGTGATGGCACCCGGAGAACAAATATGGGCTGTGACATTTTGCCCTGGCAGAAAGCCACTGCTAGTAATTTTGTGTGAATGTGATTTTTAATGGTATTGCTTCTCTCCTTGATCTGTGTCCCCTCTCATGACTGATCCAGCCACCTCCTCTAGGGGGGAGGAACTTCCCAGTGATACCTCTGGACTCTCTAAGAGCACAGCGGCCTCCTTTCATCCTGGGGAAAGCTGTGTTCCCAAACAGTGCTGCCTGCATAGCGTGGATCATGTCCAGGAACTGATGAGCACAAGTCAGGTGTTGAACTCTTGCTTTGCCCAATGCATTTTCCATCAGTTTCGCTTCTGAGCTTTCTTGATTAATGGAAGCTTTGCCATCTTTCCACGGCAGTACAGGTGATATTTGCCTTAAATGGTGTGCATGGCTGTGCAGAGGTTTCACCGTGATTCAGAAGGACATGTTGCCTTTGGAAGAAGAATTAGTTATTAGTGGTGCACAGTTTACTCAGCCAGTGGTGTTATTTCTGACCGATACGTGATGAAAGGAAAATAAAACTTTCCAAGAAAAACTGACTCTGTGTGAGGGTGAGTAGCTACCAGACAGCACAATGCTCTACACCTAGAGGAAAAAAGCACAATTAACTGTGTGGCTAATTTTTTCTTCTTCCTTAGGCTGGTGGAGACAAAGATGCTGGCAGGACTGTGCCTGAGTGCAGTCCTATGGTTACTGACAATGTGTCGTGCCCACTCTGTGACCAAGGCTTCCCAGCAACGGAGATCGAGCTGCATGCCATGTACTGCAACGGTGTCTTGGGAGAGGAGGCTGGCCAGGACAGTCCAGGTCTGCTGAGTGCTGCTTCTGTGTCTTTGCTCTTTGTGCTTGTCCCCCTTTCCTGTTACTTGTGGCCAGGTGCTGCAGCCTTGTCCATCTCGGGATGTTTGGTGAATGTTGTGGCGTGCAGGGATGTTTGTTCACTCTCCAAGCCATCCAGGAGAGTGTTATTGGAGGCTCTTCTGTTTCTACCACCTCCTGCATGGAGACATCTTCTCTCAGATTGACTTTGTAATTCATTGCATTATTAGTGGCTTGGAAAGTCTATAAACCAAATATTACTTCAGGATCTGGCCCTGGATGCTTCAGGCAATACTCATAAGATGTGTCTGTTGTGCTTTTTGTTGAGGACCTGCAGAGAATCCTGGGGCTTGGTGCCATAGTCTCTTGGCTGGTGTCTGAGACAAACACTGTGGTAGAAAATGACAGGTTCCTGTGCCACATGGGCAAGCAGCCTTCAGGGCACTTGAGTGGGGGAGAATGTTCTGTACCACTCTGAGCATGCCCTGCTCTCTACAATGAGTGACATTTGTATGTGCAAAAATGGCTGGTTCAGCTGTGAGAAACTGCAGAAAAGTTTCCTTCTTCCTCTAAAATTACAAGATTATAGCTATGGATCTGGGAGCTTGGAGTTTTCTCCTTCATGTAAAGAGTGAGACATAGAAGCACGGTCAGAATGCCCATATTAATCCTCTTTGCAGACTTCTCCATATAGTTTTCCATAACCAACCTTTGTAGAGCTTAAGAGAACAAATACACTGGTTCGTTATCAACATATTCAATAAGTTATGTTTTAGCTGCTGCTTGAAATGTAAAGTCTGTGTTAGCATAATGTCAGGTGATATCAGAGTTGCAGCTTGTAATAAGATTAACTTTTCAAATTGTGAATATATAATTTTTGGTTACATACTGGGTTATTAAATGCAACCTAAATCTATGATGTTTAAGCAATTTGAGCAAATTGAAGCTAGTACAAGAACGGTAACTTCTTCATTCCTCTAGGAGGAGGAAGTTTCACTAAGTAATTTTAATGCAGAGTTGATGTAGTTTTGAAATACAAGTCCCCATTATACTAAATTTCTGGGGCTATGACATGGGTCCTGTCAGGATAACAGAAGCCAGAATAGCAGCTGATACTATTTGGTGCTTAATTTTGGTGGGGAGTTGACTCTGCAGGCAGAAACCAGCTAGTAATGCAAAGTGTTTGACTCGGGCAAATCACAAATTATCACAGTTCCTCTCCTATCCTCAGCACTGATAAAGGTCGTATCTGTGCTACAAAATGGAGCATAATTTTTAGTTTGCCTTTTAGCAGTAATGTCTTTGGCCCTGTGGTAATCAGTCCCTGGTGTGGTGGACTGTGAGTATATCCATTGATCCTGGGGAATCCTGACTGTGATCAGGAAAAAGCTTTGAATTCTTTGGCAGTGTGAGGGAATTTGTTCTTCCCTTTGGTGTTGGCTTTCAGCAGGACAGAGTTCAAGGCTGGCCTCAATACACTGCTTCCAGACTGGTCTCCTCGGGGATGTTTGTAATGGTAGTTATTTTGGAATTGCTACTCTGTTTTTCTGGCTAGTTCAGAACAATCCCTGTGTAAGAAAACTAGCTTGGAATGAAAGGGATTTTGATCTACAATAATGTCTCTAAGGAGAGCAATGGTTTTGGGACAAAATCACAGTAATTCGGATGTTCTGTTGCCACTTTCCCTGTAGGGATCAGGCTCTGTGAGCCATAACAGCCTGTGACACCTGTGTTGTTTGCACCAAGACTCTTTGCAGGACTGTGGACCCCTTGGCCTCGGAGCAGCATGTAACGTGGGGCAGAATCCTGCTGCCAGCTGGGTGCCTGCAGGCACCTCTATCCTGTTCCCAGCGGCTGTGCCCGGTGGAGTCTCAGCTGATGGGCTCCACAGCAGGGTTTGAGTTGAACAGGCAGGGATGATGTTCTACTCTGAGCAGAGGCAAGGCAGCATCCTGGTATAGCTGGGTGGCTACAAAGGGACTCTGTTTCCAGGGCTGTTACCCTGGCATCTCTCACTAGCACAGAATCCATAGGTAAAGCTAATGCTTGGGGATAAAAAATGACATGGGAGAATTGTCTTCTGAAGCTCATGCCAGCTCCTGTGTGGGTCCAGAAGCTTTTCTCTATTGCAGCAGCACTCTGTGCTCTTGGATGGCTGCTGGCTTCCTCGAGAGCACAACAACAGCATTACATGAGAGAAAAAAAACAAAGTTCTGCCCTCTAAGCCATGTGCTGATCTGTTAAGAAAAGATGGCTTCAGTTTTCTTTTGGCACACTGGGTCAGGGGTTCCTGGTCTGTCTTCAGACTTATTAATTGGATTTATCCCAGATGTCTCCAGAATTGCAGATTATGCAGTCCTACAGACTACAGCTGTCAGTGGGTTTAATTTTAAAATTACAAAAGGGTGGATTCTTGCTGGTTTTACGTCTCTTCTTCCCTCTTCTAATCATGCACCAAAGTCTTTCAGTGTTACATATCAGAAGGCCAGCTCAGTTCAGCTGATATTTAAGGATGGGTTTGCAAATGAGTTAGCTAGGCCAGATGAGTTACAGTTGCTTCCCTTATGTATGTACATGGTTGCCCTGGCTGGATGCCCAGACCACCACATACCTGGGCGTATAAAAATCTGATCATGAATTTCCATTTTCCTGTAGTCTGAGTAAATAAAAAAGAAAAGCCTGCTGCTGCGTGAGCTAGTCTGCCAGGCTGGGGGAAGGTTCAGGTCCTGGTTTCCAGCTCAGTGACTGGTGTTAATTCCTAGTGAACAAGTGGAGCCATGGAAGTCCCGTGCCAGCTCCCTCTTTCCTCCACTTGTCTGAAGGGCTTGATCTTGTGAGAGGGGGTCTCTGCTGGAGCTGCCGCATCTGTTGCCTGCTGCTAACACAGGAATCCCCTGGTCTGGAAGTGAGTCTTGAGTACAGCCCAATAGTCTTGAGCTTTTGGACATACTCTGTTCCTCTTGCCCTCCATCTACACGTTCCCATCCTCTCAGTTCCCAACTGAGCCCAGGAAAAGGAGAATTTGATACAGCCCTTCCTCCCAGAGCCTCAACCAACTTGATGCATCTGCCAGTCTTCAGCAGCAGCTCTGGTGCTGTTGAAAGGCTCCTGACATCAATGGAAGTGGCACTTACTGAGCAGAAGGAGTAACGGGGAGGGTGCAGTGAGACCAGGAGCATGGTGAAGGAACCTTGCAGCTCTGCATGCAAACCTTGACTGGCAGCCCCATAAGGTGTCTGAAGTTGGGTGTGCTGGTAGTGGGACTATGCTGGGGAGGGTTTGCTTCTCTCCCCCGGGCAGTGAGCTGGAGCTAAGCAGGCTGAGGACGACTTGTCAAACAGAAGAAATGCCAAGCCAAGTTGTTCTTGGGCTGCAGAGTGTGTCTGACCCAGTGAAGAGCATTGCACCTGGGAGAGTTGTGAGGTTGCTGTCACACAGCAGGTCAGCACTGCTCTGGTTGGGATTTTCCCCACAGCAAGTCTTTTCCCACCTGGCTCTGTTCTCTCTTCTGTACCTCTGCTTCCAGCAGCACAGCTGGGGGTCTTCCCCTGGGCAGCTGCAGAGCTGGTCCCAGATGTTTCTAATGGGCCCATTATGCTAGATGTGTTCACTGCTTCTGGAAGAAAATAGAACTGATTAACACCTGAGCTGGTGCACAAGGCTCCTGAGACAGTGTTAAAGGAATATTAACGAGTGCACAGTGATTTGGAGAGCAGCTTTCACCACACTGTCAAACACACATGTTAGTCGGGTTGTTGGGAGGCTGAATGGCCCAGGGGGTGTCCATAGTTGTCAGTCCTCCAGGTTAGGCTGCCACTTTGAATCTGAGCCAGGCTAAGTTAGAGCAAGACATCCACTTCAGTAGCTGTGAGGAAAGAGCTATTGGTATCAGTCATCGCCTACGAGACAATACCCACATCCCAGGAAACGCTCCAGCTTGTTCCTTCAGCGTGGATGTCTCGTCAGCCCCAGAAGCTCCTGAACATCTTGCAGTGCATTTGGTGGTTGTGGCTGCAGATCAGTGATTGCTGCTGAGGGAAAGGCTGTGTTGTATCTGTGTTGTGGGTAGATAATGGGGTTGCCTAATACCCTAAAAATGGGGCTTTGCTAAAAGCTCTGAAGGATTCCCTTTGTGTTCTGCACAGAATTTGTGCATCACTTTCTTTAGCACAGATGACAGTAAGCAGGTTTGTTGGGTCTATACCTTGGGTTTAGACTTTTCTCCTAATGAGAATATGGGCAGCAGTGTTACTGGGCTGTAAAATAGATCCCTGCAATGTCCCCTTAGCCACCTTGCCTGAGAGCACTTAGTGTGACAGCTGCTTGGGAGCTGGAATCTTGACTATCCCTAGTGAAGAAAGCTAAGCTATCTGATGTGTTCCCCGAGGATCTTTGCTGGTGGCATGTCAATGGGAATACGCTGAGAGGAATTCGACTGAAAGAGACAACGCTCCAGTGTGCTCCCTGCAGATGCCAGAGAGCAGGTTGGGAAGGCAGCTTAAGCTTGCTCAAGAAACAGAAATTGGACCTGTCATCAGCATGCTGGTCAGCTGGGATCTCACTGGCTTCTCATGTGTGTCAGAGCCAGCCCTTCTCTGCTGCTGCTGGAGAGCAGCACCACCAGTGCTTAGCCCTGGTAGAGATCTTCATCCAGAGGCCCCACAGAGCTGTATGTGGACAGTAGTGCAGACTACCCCTGGTGCACACAGGCAGTGGGAAAAGCTGCAAGTGTAGGCTGATCAATACCACCTTCCCTTCCCAGGCCAGCTCTGTCTCCCCCCAGCAAGGGCTGGTGCCCCTGCACAGCACCCACCTTGGCCCCTCTTCCTCCCGAGCTTGCTGTGCCCACACACCCTCCCCTGCAGCCAGCACGGGCAGCTCCTTAGTCAGGGAATGGTGCCGGGTGCTGGAGCAGCTGAGTACCTCCTCTCCCAGGCTTTGTGCTACTGCGCGTCAGCTTTACAAGGACTGTAAACTACATCCTGCTGATCCAGCTGTTTCTGGCAGGAGAGAAGTTAGTGTTAAATGGCTTGCTGGCTTCAGAGCCTGGGGAAGGAAACTTTTTCAGTATCCCTCCAGAAAAAAAGGAGAATGGGCTAGCTACCTCTTCTGCAACAAACAACCCTGCCTGTCCCAGTCCAGCATTTCTTTGCCTCTGCCATCGCTTCTGCTGCAGCCTTGAGCAGAAGCGATTGAACCTGTTGCATTTGGAGATGGTGTAGGGATGCTTTTGGGGTGGATGGCCAATAACCCTGTCTGGTTTTCCTCCAGTGCTCACGCGGCGTCAGAGAGAGGCAAGAAGTAAAGCTGCTGGTGGTGAAAGCGACCCAACATCCTTAGACATTGACAAGTAAGTAGGTATGCTTGCTTCTTCAAGATTGTTCCTGTGCTTCTATTCTAGATTGCCTGGAGATGTCTTTATTGCTGTATAAATGCTGGCCTCTGAGCAATGTTTCCCTAAGAAATTGCCTACCCTCCCTGTCTCTTGTTGTAGTGCTGGCTCTGTTTAAACTGGAGCAAGAGGAATTTGTTGTTCTTGTATTGTTTATTTTTGCACTATGTTCTTTCAGCCCAGTCCGTGGCAGATCAGGGGTGTGTGGTCTCTGGCTGCCATGGGGGGAGCTGTAGCTGAAATGGTGCTAACTCAGCCAGTTTCTAATGGAAGATTGGAGATCAGTAACCCCAGGAAAGAAGGGGCTAGGACAGGGAGGGTATAACATGGCACCTGTAGTGATAGTCTTAATTAAATTAGACTTTCAGAATAGCAGTGGCTTTGTTTAATCTCTTCCCATGGAGCCCCTCCTCCTGCCACCCACACAAAGCATCATATGAGAGGATCTGACAGTAAAATCCCTGCTATGGAAGCAATTTTGCTGTTACAAACAGTGGATGGCAACATCACTAATGGAATTAGGCTAATTATAGAGAGGACAGCTTCTGTTTAGACACATTATCTGGGTAATCAGCACTGACTGGAAAGAAAATACGGGAAAAGTGCTGCAGAGTTTTGCTTGATGGGGGCTCTCCATACGCGTTTTGGAGCCTGGGGTGAGTTTTGCTGGGAGAGTACTGCTTATCAAATTGAACACAATGCTGCTGGGCCTGGTGCTTGGGGGCTTGTCTCATCTTGGAGATGGTCCATTCCTGAATAGCTTCCTGAGTAGATGCTCCCCTCCTGAAAACCCTCTTCTGCATGGTTTGGTCCCTGCTGGAACCTGGTGTGGAAGTAAGTGTAGCTGTGTAGATCCACACCTGACCTTCATCTCCTTTCACCCGGGATAATTCTCTTCCTGAACACACTCAGTCATCCTTTGTGAGCCTGGGCATCTTCTGCACAAATGAGGGGGGGTTTAGGAATGGGCAGTGCCAGCCCCCTAGCATGAGTGTGTGTTCTGCATTCCTCTCCCAACCTGGTACGATGTAAAATGGAGACAGTGAAGAGAAAGACTTGATTTACTAGTCAGACGCGTTCATCCAACCCTGGTAAAATGTCTTTCTGATTTAACACACTTGGTTTGCTTTTCAGGCAGAATTCAACTCCCCTTTGCAAAGCCCTCGCACTTCATTTCTGTGGATTTTGACAGGGTGCTTTATGTCTGGGGAGAAATCAGTGGTGTTTGAGATAGTTAGATGAGCAGATCTGATTACTGTCCCGCTGCTGCAGCAGCAGGATACAGAGGAACAGGCAGGGAAAACTGATAATCACTCAATCTTTGTGATTGGTGCCGGCCTGACCCCACTGAGCGAGACCCGATCTGGTGACAAATCTTCTCTGTGGCACAGCCTGGAGGAGGAAAGTCACCGCTGGTGGCTGTGCGCCCGGTGCAGGGTGAATCCTAACAAGGTGCTCTGTCCTTTGCTGCTGGCAGGTGTGAGAAGTGCTACCTCTGTAAGTCACTGGTGCCACTGCTGCAGTATCAGAGGCACGTGGACAGCTGCCTTCAGGCTGCTAGGCAAGCTCAGGGAACCAGGAGGCTGCGAAGCGCCAAGGTGAGGGCCGACCCTGCAGAACATCTCCTTTGCTTTGCGCTGGGATTGGGGCTGGGTTGGCAGCAGAAGCTGTTTCCCTGGCTGACAGATGAGCTGACCTGCTGCTGGGTTGCCTGTCCCTGTGGGCCCTGTGGCCTGAGAACTCATTGCCCTCCTTCCCATGGCATTCTGCAAGAGCATGGACCGGTCCCAGGGGTGAGCTAATCCAGCAGAGCTGTCAGTAACTTCTCCAGCAGGCAGGCAGCCAGGGCTGTCCCACTGCCAGCAGCGTGCCTCTGTCCTGCAGCCTTCCTTGGCTGAATAAAGATGGAGTGGAGGGCAGTGGCAGGGCGACAAGCATATCTGACTCTATCCACAAGCCCTTCCCCATGGGGAGGGCTTCAGAGCTGGCACAGGGGCAACCACTACACACTGGGAGAAAAGTGCAGCATCCCGGGGAAAAGGTGGAGGAGTGAGTGTGGTGGAGGTGACCTGGGTGTGGGGGATATGCCTCACTAGAGGAGGTGGGAGGCAAGAGTGTGGGTAGCAGCTGGTTCACAGTCACTTGCCAGGTGTTGGCCTCTACTGTGCTTGTGCTTGTGCTTGTGGCCATCCCAGGGGAGCACAGAGAGGATCATTCCAGGCCTTCCTGCTGGTTCCTGCAGGCAAAGCCCTAGTGCTGCAGCTTTGTCTGTGCTCAGAAATGTGATTCTCAGCATGAAGATGCAACATGATGTCTTAGTTTCATATAATCCCTTAAATCCATCACAGGCCTCAGCCCTCTGGGGATTCAGATGCAAATTATGAGATTTCTGGTTGATGGCTTTGGCTGGGATACAGCCTAGGCTGTGTGGTTCAGGGTACTGCAGGGCACGTCTGCTTCTGCCTGTGACCGGCTCTGTGGGGCTGTTTGACTCTGTCCCTGTGCCCCACAGCTGGCTCGTGTTTGGCCCTGCACACAGGCTTGGGCACAGGGCATGGGGAAAGGTGCTGGAGCCAGACAGCCCTTTGGGGCAACTCAGCAAGGTTGTGTTTCCTCTGGCTCTGTCCTGTGCTGAGGTGACAGCTCAGGTGGCAGCTCTCTGGGAGAACGCATCATGCTGGGGCGTGGGCTGGGCCCTTGGAAAGCTGCCTAGTGGCACTGTTGGGCTTGAGAGTTCTGCTACAGCCGATTCTGGGGTGCTTTGCAGCTCCAACCCTGCAGCAGAGTTGCCTTCCAGAGTAGTTCTGGGGGTGGGGAACAGCCAGGAGAGGGGATTTTCCTGGACCAGCAAGGCTCAAAGCAGCCAGCTGAGTGGTCTTCCCTTAGCCTGTGTGACCAGCACATCTGCATCTTCCCAAGGGCTGAGGGAGGGCACAAGATGTGTATTCCTCATCTGGCTGTGCCCTGGAGGAAGCCCTTCCCTGTGCCCTTGGACAGAGCGAGACAGAGCCTGTCTCCAGAGGCACAGTGCTGGGGGATGTGCCTGAGCTGTGCCAGAGCTCCTGGTGCCCACATTTCTCTGTGTCAGTCCCTTGCTTGCTGACTGGGTTTGGGGATGGCTTCCTGCACACTGCACCCCCTCCTTACTGGGCACTGCTTTTCTAGCTGCTCTCAGCTGCCTTTGCTCTGGGCAAGGGGCTGTCCCTTTCCTGTGGACATCTGGCCACACTCAGCTGGGGGCCTTGGAAATGCAGCATTCCCTCTTGTGCCCAGCCTGACCCCCAATGGGCTGGGGGAATGTGTGGCCATGAGGCCACCCTGGCTACAAGGTTTCTCGCAGCGGTGCTGTGACAGTGGTTATTCTCTCCTTAGCAGGACATTGGAAGTCAGGAGAGGGGACTCCTCAGGATGCTGGAGCTCTCGGAGAGCAAGTCTGCAGGTGGGAAGCTGCTTTCTGTGCTGCCTACCTGGTTGTGTTGGGGCTGCCCTTTCCTAGGTTTCCCCTTTCAGTCCCAGCTTAGCCTGGGCTGTGCTGGGAGAGCAAATTCCTGTCAAAGGGGTCTGTTCCTCCTGAGGAGAGCAGTTGGCTTTGGGCTTGGACAGGCCTATGCCCATTGGACATGTGCCAGTGCCCAGAACCCTCAAAGGGGTGGGAATATGCTCTGAGCCAGTGCACCAAGAGAAGTCCAGCTTCCTGGGAGGGTGACAGGGTGCTGCTGCTCCTGCATGCACATCGGTGCTTTTCCTCTGTACAGGATGAGATGAGTAGGGATAAACAGCTCTCAGCATCCTCCTCCTCCTCATGCCCATGGGTTCCTCTGGTAGCCAGGCAGGGCTGATTTGTGCTGTTGTTGCAGGTGCTGATGCGGGGACCCCCCTCGATGAACTAAGAGATGAACAGTCCCCTCCTGTGCCCTCAGACCGAGCCAGAAGGCCGGCGGCAGACAGCTCCAGCTCCCTTCGGCACCATCCTGTTGACGTCTCTCCTGTGAAACCCAGCGTCTCCTCGGAAGCTACAGACTGCATGGTGGACTCCGAGCCGCACGTGGCTTTTCGCCTGGGCAGCCAGCAGCAGACCAAAGGCTGCCGCCGGAGAAAGCGCAAGTTCTGAGGCTGGCAGGGCCCTCCAGCAGTTCCTCGTGCCCCGGCCTGGAGCTGTGTGGCATGCTGCCCTTGCTTCACCTGCAGCCTTTATCTCCCACTCCCCTTTTATATGTTTTATATGACCTGTGAAGGGAGCGCTGGGTGAAGAAGTGACTTGTGTGTTTTATAGGTGCCTGTGCAGCTTTGCGCTCCGTTAAAGAAATGGAAATATATTTATGTATGTTTTTATGAAACTTCAGCAACACAGAGGAGCTGTGCTGGCCTTCTCTGGGGTGGGGGAGGAGAGAAGGAAGGGCAGAGTGCATCCAAAATCACACTTACCAAGGCCTGTCCTTGGGTTCTGGTGGATGGTGTGAGCTCAGGGACTGCTGGGTGAGGGGCTGCGGTGCCCTATGCTCTCTGATGGGGCATGTCTCTGACTGTCAGCTGGGTGCTGCGTAGGGCAGCTTGGTGCCAGCTGACAGCTACAGCCAGCAGATGTGTGACCAGTGGAACTGTGTCCCCATGTCCTTGGTGGTTTCCCAGCTGGCTCAGCGGGGCCTTGTGCTGCCGTGTGCCCGGTCCCCGTGGCAGGGTGGTCTCTGCCTGCCCCAGCTTCGAGGGTAGGAGGGTAGGAGCCCCGGGCTGGGCCGTTAGGGTCCTCCCCACTTACTCCTCGGGAGCATTCTCGCCCTGCCCCAGAAGCCCTCATCGGGAACGGGGCAGGGGGCTCATCTCTGTGCTGCTTAAGTAAAGGGACGAGCTGATGCAGAGCTAATTAAAACTGGCCTTCCAATTTGGAGGCGCTAATGAAGAGGGAGGCGGGACCGCCCACTGGCCAATGGCGCCGCGGGACGAGGACCCCGCGGGCGCCGCTTCCGTTGCTGCAGCAACGGCGTTGACAACGGCAAACCCCGCCGCCCCTCCGCAGCCATGGCCAGCCCGGAGCGCCGCGGCCCGACCCGCCGGCGGGGTCGGAGTCCGGAGAGGGGCCGCCCTGATGTGCTCCGGTGAGGACCTCCGGCCCAGCAGCGGCCGAGGAAAGCCCGATGTGGGGGAGGTCGCGGTCCAGGCCGAGCACGCTTCCACTGGCCCCCCCGAGTGTCGCACCTCCCCGGGCAGGGAAGTGACCAGCCTCTGGTCTCTTGCAGGTGGACGGGAGAGGCAAGCAGGGCGAGGGGGGGGCATCCCCTTTTTCCTGAAGCTCCCGAGGACGGCCCTAGCCCCCTCATCGTTGTGGGACACAGCTACCCTCTCCACCCCAGGCCCCAGCTTCGCTATTGTTGTGACTATGTTATGTCCACGGCCCCGTGGAGGATGGATGCCGAGAGGAGGTGGGAGGCAGAGCAGGATGGGCCCCCCTCAGCCACACTCATGCCCTTGGGTGCAGGCAGGCGTCCTGTCCTGTGGGCCTGGGCTTTGTGAGTGACATATGCCACTTCCCTCCACCCAGGTACCCAGGGAGCCTCCAGCCAGACCAGCAGAACTGTGGTCCCTCCTGCACACTGGTAAAGCCCATCCCTGCCCCTCAGCCAGTGAGTGGCATCCCCTGCCCCTGAGACCTGCCCTAAAGAGCTGTCCACAGGTAAAACGAGCCCTCCTGGCTCTCACCATCCCGCTGAGCACGCTGAAGGCAGTGAAGGGCCTCATGCTGCAGTTCATGAACAGGGGGTTGAGCTGTGAGACGCACTCAAAGGCCAATATGCAAATGCTGCCCACCTACGTCTGCTCCATGCCTGATGGCACTGGTAAGGCAACCCAGCCTGGGGATGGTCTGACCAGCTACCTCCAGCCCCACATGCCTCACTAGACCTGGCTCTGGGGGTGCTGAGGTGTGGGGCACCAGTCAATTATGGGACCTATAAGCTGCCCTTGCTCTGCCTCTGCCAGTCTCCAGTGCAGGAGGAGAGGCCAGGAGCTGGTTCGCCTGGCCTCTGTGGTGCTTTCAGGCTCTCAGGAGCCTCCTTTTTGGGTGAGTGACTGTCCCTGGGATGGATGAGAAGCGGATTTTGGGGTATCTGCCACAGGACAGGTCTCTGCCTGATCCTAGCTCTGCTCCCTCACAGAGAAGGGTGCCTTTCTGGCGGTGGAGCTGTGTCAGAGCCATGTCCGGACCCAGTGGGTGAACTTCTTGGGTGACTGGAACCAGAGCCCCCAAGTGTTGTACAAGATCTTCGACATGCCAAGGGACATCTTGCAGGGCAAGGGGGAAGCGGTATGACAAGGCCATGGCAGAGGGTGGCTGGGGTGGCACAGAGGATCAGCAAGGCACTGGGATGGTGCTGGGGCCCTGGGCTGCCTCCTGCAGCCTGAGTGCTGGGCAAGAGGTGCATCTGGTCAACCCTGGCTGTGCCTTTGCAGCTCTTTGACTTCATTGCGAAATGTGTGCAGCAATTCTTGGCTGGCATTGGCAGCCCCCAGAATCACCTCCTCTTGGGCTTTGTCTTCCCCTTCAGCTGCAGGCATACACAGCTGGACAAGGTGAGTAGGACAGTTCTGTCCTGGGGCTGCAGCCACCTCCCTGGTGGCACATCAGTGGCAGGCAGAGGAGGCAGCCCAGTACCAGAGTCCAATGGCTTGGCCATGTGCTCTCCACAGGCTGAACTCATCTGCTGGTCCAAGGGCTTCAGCTGCAGTGATGTGGAAGGGAAGGATGTTGTGCAGTTGCTGCAGTCAGCCATCAAAAAGCAGAAGGTGGGGTGCCATGGGGTGAGAGAGCCTGACTGGCGGCTGTCCTTATGAAGCAGCTGACAATGCTCTTGCTTTGCCTCTGTCCAGCTCTACCATGTAGATGTTGTTGCCCTGGTGAATGACGCTGTGGACATCATGATGTCCTGTAGCATGTGGGGAAAATACTGTGAGGTCGCCTTGATCGTTGGTGAGCAGTGAGCGCCCTGTGTGCCAGGATTGTGGGTGCTGGGGGGAGCTTTGCTGGTGTTCACCCCCATTGCTCTCCACAGACAAGGGCACCAACAGCTGCTTCATGGCTGAGGCACAGCAGGTGGAGATGGTGGACAGTGGGCAGATGTCTGTCAACACTGAGTGGGGCTATTTTGGAGACGATGGATCCCTGAGTGACATCCTGACCCCTTATGATCTGCACGTGGACCAGGAATCCTCTAACCCTGGGGAGAAGAGGTGCACCCACCCTCCCTCCAGTGAGGACAGGGTCACTGGGCTCCCCATCCATCCCTGAGCATGTCAGGCCCCACCAATGGGAGCACATGACACCCCACCCCACCCCCCCGCAATGCTCGCAGATGCTCTTAAAGGGCCAAAGGGGAGTGACTGACTCCAGCTCGGGCTGCACACAGGTTTGAGAAGCTGGTGGGCAGCCTGTACCTGGGGGAGATCGTCCGGCATGTGCTGATCACCCTGGCTGCTGAGAAAGCACTCTTCATTGGGAGAAATGTTACCGTCCTGAGGACCAAGGGTGTGCTCAAGGGCCAGCAGATCCTGGACATTATCAGGTGAGTGTCTGGGGACCGGGAGCTGCTATGGGTGGGTGCTCTGAGCCATCAGCCAATGGCCGTGTAAGCCAGTGCTGTGCTGTCCCTTGCAGCA
>VYZU01044516.1:26978-37564 GCA_013401355.1 Ceyx cyanopectus | reverse complement strand
ACTTCTCAGTAATTCTGAATCCCTGCCTCCTTCTCCCTGATGCACCTGATGGGAGACAAGACACCAAACACAGGATGGACAGACAAATCTCTGGCACTCAACTCCAGCTGTGGCTTTCACAAGCAGAAATAGGACAGTCAGACCTTGTGGGTACGTTAAATCCTGCTTTCACCAACACCCACGGCAGCATTTCTATGGTGCTGGTTACTCCTGCTGTGCTGAGGACAGTGGTTCTGGCATGAGAGAATGAATTCTCAGTACTTACCACGGGGTAAAGCTCCCCAGGGAATACAGGGACCACAAGCACACTTGCAATTTGCTTGTTTCAAGGACATAAGGATTGAAATGAAGATTTTTGCTGAGGACTGTTAAGGGATGCTCTTTCAGGAGCTTGAGCTGCCCAACTGTCTTATTTGCATCTGACCCTTGGCCTCACCACATGCAGCTCATCCTCATACTGCATAGTAAGGAGATGGTGCTGCATGTGCAGGGAATTTCTACACCTTGTTCCCTGCACAGAGCCAGACTGTGCATGTCCCAGGGGGGAAGAAGAATGGATGTGACATGGTGAGGGGTATGAATATGGGCTTCTGGGCAGCTAGTGCTCTGCCTTTTCCCTACTGTCCTCTCTAGTAAGGTCCCTGAAGAGGGTCCCCATTTCTGCAGCTGACACGAGCTCCTGCCATTTCCTCTCCCTGTGTGGAGGACTCACCATGATTTTCTGCTTACTTCCAGCTGTGTTTACAGTCATAGGACTTCTTACGTCTCATGAAAGTCACTCACAGGGTGAAATTTGAGTTTGTAAATTATTAAAATGTTATCAAGAGCATGCAGGCTTGCCCATTTTTTTTTTCCTGTTAGTGAATAAGCTGATGTATAATTCAATTTTCCCCTCACAGTTTCTTCAGTAATACTTAAAAATTATACACACACACACACATGCAGATGCACATGCAGATCTAAACCTTATTTCCATTTATTTAGAAGTCACTTTAGGCCAGAAGCATTATCTTTCTCTCTTTCTGCACAGTGTTGAGCAAACTTAGGGTATTGTTGTTATATTAATAATATACAGTAATAAAAAATTCAGAATTCTTAGTTTCTGAATGTGTCTTCATAATGAATTATTTTAAATGCTTGTTTCTTAGAAAAAGCAGATGAGAGCACATATATGATACCCATTTATTACTGTTCCTTATGCAGAGCAAGAACCAATTCTTCTATTTACAGTTTGCTGACAATATTTCCTTTAAAAAAAAAAATTGCCTGTTTATAATTTTGCTAGATATTAATTCTTTGGGCTGAAACTTCCTTGGCTGGGTACCTAGAAGGGTTCAGCTTTCCTTGAACAGTGAAGTAAGCAAAATCTTGTTTTTTCTCTCTCACTTTTAAACAGTTTCACAACTCTGAGGAGTTTCCATGCTCGAGGGAAAAAAGCTCATGCTCTTTGTCAGAGCAGCTGAGATCAGTGGTGGCCTCTTGGAAATTCACCCAAACTTAGCCCAAGACAATAGCTCCCGAAAAAGTCTGTTTACACCATTTTGTAGCTATTTGCTCAGGACTGGAAGCTGGAACCTCAAAGTCTGGCTCTAACCAAAGGAGAAAAACAATTAAATAGTGGGAAGAAGGGAGAGGCTGCAGGATGAACGATTTTAGTGGTGGGATGGGGCTGGCAAGGATGTGGAGGAGAAGATGCCAAAGAGCATAACTTGGGATGAAGATATGAAGATGGGAAGGGGTAAAGACCTGAGAAATTTTTTTTTCCCCTCCCTCCAAGGGCTGGTCTGCAGGGAAGAAAAAAATCTTCTGGTTTCTCCATGAGCTCCAAGAAATCAACTGGAAAGGAAGTGTTGATGCTCTGTGCATTGTAGGCTGCTTTTCCCAACCCCTGCTTGAAGGTGCCCTAAGCACACACATGCACACACTGATGCATCACCTAAAGAGTGAGTGCTGCAATTAAATGGTGAGAAATAAGAAGTTATCCAGAATCCTACCCTAGACAATGTGATGGGAGAGAAGCTCTTCCAAGGGGACTCATTCTCCTCATTCCAGGAAGCTGTCTTCATACTTTCCAGAGGTCAACAGGCTTTACCCCACTGGAAATGACTTAGCTTGGGATATTCAGTTTCCAGTGAGCTACCACTGGGTGTGCAGGGTGAGGAACTCCATCCCTGGTTCTGCAGATGTACCAGTCATTTATAGACCCAAATAGATGGAGTTGTGCTTTTGACCAGTTGCACTAAAATTGCAGGGACACGTGATATGTCAGACATCTGGGTGTCAGAGGAGACCCTCTCAGCTGCTCAATGCTTGTGAAAGTCTGGGCTTTTCCTTCTCTGGATGTTCATTCACATTTTATTTCAATTATCTTTACCGTTCAACTAGTTTATTACACAATATCTATACCCTAACCTAAAGTGATTTAAACAATTATGTTCTCCCAGCTCCACAGTTCAAGCATGCTCAAAGTGCCCTTCCATGTGGGAAGAGACACTCCTCACTGGTGGCATTTGCCAACCAGAAATGGCCCAGTGATTTCCACCCAAAAATCCTTTTACCTCATCAGCTTCATGCTAAAGTAGCATCTATGATGGAGCTTGTGCTAGGAGGTATAGTGATATCTAATCTCATGTTCCCCAGGGAGCTGCTTTAATCCATTTGTTGCAGCTGTATAATCTTTCAGGAGGACATCCAGCCAAGAAAGCAGTTTTTCTCATCATGTAAAGATTTTCTTGTGCCCCAGGACCCAAACCTGCAGTGCTTCCAGACAAACCACCCAATTGTTTGGTGGCACACTTTCCAGAGCTGACACATACTCTCAAACTCTCCCCTCCTGAGGCCAAAACAGCATTCTGGAGGGAAGCTGGAGCATTAGCAGAAGCTTTTCCCATTACACATCTGGCAAGACTGGTGCTTTGGGTACATCAATGACATGTTTATGTATGAATGCTTCCCAAGAATGCATTTCATAGTTTAATGTAGCTTGCTGAATTCTCTTATGTGTTTCATTTAAGAGGGTCAAAGACTGCCAGTAAGCTCACCAGAAAATGTGGACTGTCTATTGACACATGGCAGTGTGATGCCTGTGGTAGAAACAAAATTTGGAGAGGATGATGTATGGAGGCTCTAATTAATGTGAAGAAAGTTGTACACAGCTTTCTAAGCAAAGAACACTCAAAGGACAGCCAGCAAGGATCAATTCTCAGGTCAGCTTGACATTTGCTGTCCTGTGGGCAAACATTTTTAACAAAAATTGGACTCCACCTCCAGAAAATAATTCATAATCAAAACTGATGAGAAAAGGAGAATGTTGGGTATCTCCAACAACAGCAATGGACACTACCATTAAAGACAAGAAGTAAAGGATTTTTTTTTTCTCGTGTCAATAGAAACCAATCTATCAAAATGTTTTTTATGTTGCTGAAAAAACAAATAGGCTTTTTATTGCATCTCCTATCCTGGTTCTGCCTTTCCCATGCCTTGTTAATGAATATTTCAGGGTATGAAAACAAATCTACAAATATAGATCACTCGCAGGCTGGTACTTGAAATCCTCTTTCCTAAAAAGGCAAGCTTTTGACTCAAACACGTGTCTCCTTCTTGTAATAGACTTTTCGTCTCCCAGGTGGACTTGCAAGAAGAAAGAGACAAATAGCATTGATCACAGAATCGCAGAATCACAGAAATTAGGGGCTGGAAGGGACCTAGAAGATCATCTAGTCCAACCCCCCTGCCACAGCAGGATCACCTAGACCAAGTCTCTCAGGAACAGATCCAGGCGGGTCTTAAGTGTCTCCAGAGATGGAGACTCCACAACCCCCCTGGGCAGCCTGTTCCAGAGCTCTGGCACCCTCACTGAGAAAAAGTTCTTCCTTGTGTTAAGCCTAAACCTCTTGTGCTCCAACTTGCACCCATTGCCCCTCGTCCTGTCATTGGACGACATTGAGAAAAGTCTGGCTCCATCCTCTCTACACTCACCCTTAACATATTTATAAACATTAATGAGGTCTCCCCTCAGTCTCCTCTTCTCCAGGCTAAAGAGCCCCAACTCTCTCAGCCTCTCCTCATAAGGGAGATGCTCCACTCCCCTAATCATCTTGGTGGCCCTGCGTTGGACTCTCTCCAGCAAATCTCTATCTTTTTTGAACTGGGGTGTCCAAAACTGGACACAGTACTCGAGGTGGGGTCTCACCAGTGCAGAGTAGAGGGGGAGGAGAACCTCTCTTGACCTACTGGCCACACTTCTCTTAATGCATCCCAGGATGCCATTGGCCTTCTTGGCCACGAGGGCACATTGTTGGCTCATGGTCATCCCCCTGTCCACCAGGACCCCCAGGTCTCTTTCTCCAGAGCTGCTCTCTAGTACATCAGCCCCCAGCCTGTACTGATACATGGAGTTGTTGTGTCCCAGATGCAGCACCTTACACTTGCTCTTATTAAATTGCATTAAATTTCTCCCTGCCCAGCTCTCCAGCCTGTCCAGGTCTCTCTGGATGGCAGCACAGCCTGCTGCTGTGTCAGCCACTCCTCCCAGTTTGGTGTCATCAGCAAACTTGCTGAGGGTGCTCTCTACCCCCTCATCCAGGTCATTGATGAATATATTGAATAATACTGGACCCAGCACTGACCCTTGGGGGACTCCACTAGTCACAGGCCTCCAGCCAGACTCTGCTCCACTGACCACAACTCTCTGAGATCTATTCTTCAACCACTTCCCAATCCACCTTATTACACCATAACTAAACCCACACTTCTCAAGCTTGGCTGTGAGAATCCCATGGGAGACAGTATCAAAAGCCTTGCTGAAGTCAAGGTATATCACATCCACTGCACTACCCTCGTCTAACCATCTACTGATATCCTCATAAAAGGTTATCAGATTAGACAAGCATGATTTCCCCTTACGGAATCCATGTTGACTATTTGTGAGAAGCCTCCTTTCCTCCAGATGCTTAGAGATGGCAGCAAGGACAAGTTGTTCCATTACCTTTCCAGGGATGGAGGTGAGGCTGACGGGCCTGTAGTTACCTGGGTCCTCTTTTTTGCCCTTTTTAAAGATTGGGACCACATTGGCCTTCCTCCAGTCCTCAGGCACCTCTCCTGTTCTCCAGGACCTTTCAAAAATGATGGAGAGTGGTCTAGCAATAACCTCTGCCATCTCCCTCAGCACTCGTGGGTGCATCCCATCAGGGCCCATAGATTTGCAGATGACCAGTCTGCTCAATTGGTCTCTAACCCAAGCCTCATCAAGAACTTCCTCCCTCCAGATTTCATCTGTGGTCTTGGAGACCTGGGACTCCTGGTAGCTGACCTTAGGAGTAAAGACCGAGGCAAAGGTGGCATTCAGTAATTCAGCCTTCTCTTTATCCTCAGTCACCAGGGCACCCGCTTCATCCAGCAGCGGGCCCACACTGCCTTTAGGTTTCTTTTTGCCTCCAACATACTTGTAGAAGCTTTTCTTGTTATCCTTGATCTCTCTCGCTAGCTTGATTTGATGCAAACCATTAATTGGTTTTCTCTTTACAGAAGACAAACTTGGATGCAAACTCTATATAAGCATTTAATTACAAGCAGAAATTACTTTACTGAACCTAGAAATGTTAAAGCACACTGGATGCCTTTCATGCAAACAAAGTAAATATTTTTGCAACCATGTCAAATTGTCATTAATTTATTTTTTCTTTTTTTTTTTTTTCTACTCAATCCTTATCTGTTAGCTTTTTTGCAGTGAGGAAAAAAAATTAACCAGGACAAAACAATGCAGAGAAGCATCACAAGCACTGAAATAATTTAGCCTACAGAGGAAAACAAGAAGTGATTTGATTATGATGGATATAATGAGAAATAATAAGAATATACTGTCATTTCCTATAAGCAATGGTGATGCTCAGCTGGAGTATGATGTTCTGTTAAAGAAAAGCAAAGAGAATATTTTAACTCATAGCTTGTTGCTGGCATGGCAAATGAAGAAGGTGTTTAACTAAAATTCAGCACCTGCTAGGTGCAAGGTCTGCTAGTGTCCTTTCACACTTCAGAATGGAGTAATTTCTACTTGAAGTGCAAAGCTGGTGAACCGTGGCCTGTCCTTCCACTTACTCTTCAGAAAAAAATGCAGTTTTTTTGCTGTGGACTTGGTTCTAAGTTTTTTTTTACTGAGATACCTGCTTTCCAGATGAATTGATAAATTGGATAAATGGGGATTGTTCTTTATGTGAAGAAAGCCTTGTCAGTAAACATGCATTATTGTGATTAATTGGAAGAATCATATACATTTTTCAAGTCAAACACTTCCTCTAATTCACTTCTAAAAGACCATCTGTTTAAATGAACTTGCAATGGCCACTAGTCAATAGTTAGAACTCATGGGCAGCTGCTGATGGTGATGCTGGGAGGAGTGCTGCAGTGCACTGGGAGCTGTGGGGTCAGGGGCACAGAGGGGATCCCCCTACCCTGTCTGGAAAAGCAGGAGAAAACCTGAAACTGATCTCCTGACTAAATTGATACTTAGCTGGAGCTTGACCCCAGAATCTAACAACAAATCATTGCCTGTCCACTCTGGACTTCTCAGGCTTACTTGGTATTCTGTATTCCTGCAGGGCTGGAAAGCTTTCTTAGCCCAAGGTAATAGCCTGTGGCTTTTAGAATATACTTGAGGGGATTTGATATCCCAAAACCTCTGCAGCAAGGGGAAAACCTGGCACCTGTCAGACAAGCAGACCCCCCTAAGTCCCAATGCTGAGTATTGCCCCAAATCCCAAGGCAGCCACCAGCACCATGCTTCTGCAAAGAGGCTCCTGGAAGCAGGAGCTCTGAAATGAAGGTCTGGAGGGAACACACTGGTCTGCCTGCGACCTGCAGAATGCCTGGGACACAAGCTGCTTCATCCCTAATAGGCAGAAATAGACTGTGTGTTAAGGTAGCTGTATCAGGCTGTAGATAAATGGGGCTGCAAACTGACAGAGGAAATGCTGTTTCTATTTGAGCCCGTTCCTACGTGTGGTTCAGCATTAGCCCATGTCCCAGCCTGATGAAGGATGTTCTGAGATGCATGTTCATCAATTGCCAAAGCATCTGTCTCACACCAAGAGCAGAAGGGAGCATGATTTATTTTTCAAGCTTTTTTGGGCCACCGTCGCAAATGCTTTGCTGCAGACAGGGAAGCTGCAGCAGTCCCGAAGCAGCTCCACATCCCATCATAAGCAGCACAGATTGCTCTCTGTAGTCACAACAGGTTCAGCTGGGTAAGATCTGCTTGTCCCTTGCACCAGCAACCTTCATTTTCTCCAGATGAACCTGCAGAGACTATAAAAAATATCAAAGTTGTGTTTACTTGAGGCGTTGTAAGGACTTTTAGCATTTCAACACTCGTTATTTGTCACAAAAGGCTGACTGGAGAGATGGTTACTGTGTGCTGGAGGGCACAGGGCTGCTGCTGAAATGTGCAACTGGCAGCATGAGAAGGGGAAGTTGGTTTTGGCTTGCCCAAAGAGGCAAAAATTAATCTAATGTGACTGAAAATCTAATGAGAACCCATTTTTTTCTCCATCCTAATTTAGGATCGCTAATACTGTGCATGTTTGCACAGACTTAATTGAATGTCCTTGACAAGAAAGGCAGTTTGCAGAAGTCTGTCGAAGGAACAGAGCAGCTTTGGAGACACAGGCCCAAAGCACAAACATTATTTTGAATTAGAGACTATGTATAATGTTCATCTCATTTGTTAAAAGCCTTATTTATTTGCCTACTTGAGCTCATCAGTGTAAATATTTGCCCTCTCTTGTCATGCTCATTAATTCTTTTGCATTTGATCTCAAAATATGAAGAGGCATTTTGCTGTGGTGCACAGGAAGAGCAGGCCCAGCCCTCAGTTCACACCATATTTTCAGCCCTATTTCCTTGTTTATTCAATCGATCGGGTTTGTTTGGTGAGAATTCCACATTTCCTCATACCAAGGCAGGCATGGGCTGGAAGCACACAAGAGTTCCTTAGTTTTCCAACCAAACTGCATTTCATGAGAAATTCAGGAGCCTCGTGAAGGCTCTCCAGGAGGGAATGGTGTGAAGACCTAGGTTTAATGAAACATAACTGAATCCAATTCCCTCCCAAGTTTTATGTCTCTTATGCAAATAAATCTAGAAAGTAACTCCAAATACACACCTAAAGACAGTGCACTGCAAATGAAATTCAGGCCAGTATGAAGCATTCGTATTTCTCTGTTGGATGGGTCTTCTGTTATTCTTGCTGGTGGAGAGGAAAATGAGAAGACCAATGCTGCAAATGCTTTATGCTTTTTCTCCTCCCCTTCACATCCCTGTTTCTTCACCGCAGAACACCAAATTCATTGTTGGGGGTGGCAGGAGTATCCCACTTCTCAGAAAGCTAATGAAGGCTCAGCATCAGCAGGCCTAGTGCAAGGGCCTGTCACTGTGAAGGGGAGAAGAGACACATATCCCTGCTGCAGGCAGGCCCCATGGGGAGATGTTCTCATAAGGCCATCAAAAGCCCAGATACCTTCTGTCCCAAGCAGCAGCCGGTTGATTCTTGTGCCCAAATGTATTCAATGCAAATGTATTAATGCAAATTTTCTCTCCTGGGCCAGTAACATGCTTTAATAACTACAAGTGGTCCATAGCTGAGCATTCTCAAAAGTGTCATTTCTAAACCCAGGTCTTTTAAAGAGCCAGTCACACTTTGAAGAGTCCATTTTCCCCTGCCAAAATCTGAGGGAATACAGGATATAAGGCACTTTCTGATAACTCTGAGTTGCTGTTTGAACACTAAGTCCAGACAAGTTTGAGGAAGGCAAGACTGTGGAACTTATTCACTTACTTTGAAGCTGAATACCTTTTTTAGCTTCAGCAGAGATAAAGCACAATAAAAAGCTGTAACATTTGTATATCCCATATAGTTTCCATTGTATATTTTAGTCCCTTTATGGCTTTCTTCTCATACCTGTCTCCAAAACCATTTTCCAACAAAAGCTGTTACACAGCAGCTCCCCAGCACACACACACCCTCCCCCCTCCCCACTCCCTGGCTGTTGGTGGGTGCCTCTGCCCAAATCAGTGGGACAAATCAGTGTTTCCCACAGAAATACAGATATTAACACTTACAGATAATGCCCTTGGTGATAACAGTACCATTAAAAAAGTGGTGAGTGAAAGTGCAGAGGTGCTTGAGGAAGACAGAAAAGCTTTTTAGGAGGGTTTGCTAGTATTCTGCAGACTCTATGGCTGGAAGATAAACTTGTGCCTCTGTCCTCCTCTCCACTACACATCTGTTGGTACATGGGCCCATGGTGCTGGGTGATGCATCTGGAGCCACCACATGACTTTGTGAGCACACTACTCATGTAGTACAGTTGTCATTTGTCTTTTTCCAGAGTTTCTCCCAAGCCTCCCTCCCAGCTCCACATCATTGGTGTCTGTGCCCACATCCCCACTGACCCCACCACTCCCTTTCCTTCTCTGGAAAGGAGCAGAAGAACCCCTCTCCCACTCAATCAGTCCAATGCAGTAAGACCAGCAAAGACCTGCCATTCCTCTTCCCCTTATTTTCTCTTTCTCTTTTCAAAATATTTTAGAACCTCTGCTCCCTCTTACTTATCATCAGTGCTAACTCTCCTGGGGAAGCTTTGCCCTTGGTGGTTGTATAGAAGTGATTGATTTATCCTGATGGAGCCATCTCTTTACTCACTACATGCACAGGAGATGAAGCTCCTGTTTAGAGAGATGCTTCCCCTCCAAAAGAGGAGGAGATCCCCTCAGATTAGTGTTTTTCCCATAAGCTGAAATCCCTCTCAGAGACTTGTGCCCCTTTCCCAGTACTGCTCATCATTCCAGAGATGCCCCTCTCTGCACCATTTTTCATAGAATCATAGAATCATTCAGGTTGGAAAAGACCTTTGGGATCATCAAGTCCAACTATTAGCCCTACTCTACTAAGTTCACCCCTAAACCATGTCCCTCAAAACCACATCCAAACACCTCTTAAACACATCCAGGGATAGTTACTCAATCACCTTCTCAACACTAATGCCAAGTCTGAACCTACCCTGTTGAAGTTCCTCCCAGGTAGCAGCTCAGGCAGACCTGGGCTGCTAACAAGCTCTGCCATTAACCCCCTTAGGGCTGTTGGTGCCTGAAGACCATATCCTTCATTACAAGCACCAGCAGGACCTTTTTTTACCACTCTCTTTTTGCTCAAAGGTACTGTCTGCCTTCAAGGCAAATTGAAGCATTTTCAGAAGTACAGACATTCAATAAAACTAATTTTCCATAAATCAGCAGGGTGAGGTAACACAGAGCATCTTTCCTTCAGGAGCATCAGCTGTGTCCCTTTGGATGGAACCCTCTCTGGTGTTTGCTGACTGTGGGTCCCCTAGCAGCTGATGGCCAGTTGTGCACAGGTGTCACCTTGGCTTTTGTTCTTACTGTAATTGATCCTGAAGAAAAAAAACATTTTTCTTTATTAGACATGTTGTCAAAACATCTTTGCAGAGAGATTTTGGAAACAGCATCTTCCATGAAGTCTGTGCTCAACCTGATACAATATCTTCCATTCTCCTGCAGAAACTGGCTGCTTA
>VYZU01044516.1:0-24367 GCA_013401355.1 Ceyx cyanopectus | reverse complement strand
CCTCTACTCTGCCCTGGTGAGACCTCACCTCAAGTATTGCATCCAGTTCTGGAGCCCTCAACACAGGAAAGACATGGACCAGATGGAGCAGGTCCAGAGGAGGGCAACAAAGATGATCAGAGGGCTGAAACACCTCTCTTACGAGGCCAGGCTGAGGGAGCTGGGGTTGTTCAGCCTAGAGAAGAGAAGACTCTGGGGTGATCTTATAGTCACCTTTCAGTACCTGAAGGGGGCCTACAGAAAGGCTGGTGAGGGGCTGTTTACAAGGGCCTGTAGTGAAAGGACAAGGGGTAATGCGTTTAAATTAGAGAAGAGTAGATTTAGACTGGATATCAGGAAGAAGTACTTTACCTTGCAGGTGGTGGATCAGTGGAATAGGCTCCACAGGGAGGTGGTTGGAGTACCATCTCTGAAGATATTCAAGGTAAGGTTGGACAAGGCTCTGAGCAGCCTGGTCTAGTTAAGGGTGTCCCTTCTCACTGCATGGGGAGGCTGGACTAGATGACCTTTGGAGGTCCCTTCAGGCCCTAAACATTCTATGATTCTATGAAAGAGATTCTCCATACATGCAAGACAGGTTTCCAAGGCCAGTCTACAGCATCTGTTTCCATCTGTGACTTCCTGGAGTTGCTTAAACTGAAGAGACAAACAGATATTTATTTGCCCATCACTCCTGCAGATCCTGCTCCTGGTGGTGGTGGCTGTGGAAGCCCTGGAAGAGTAATAACCCTTACACACTGCATCTGTGTTCATATTTCTGTGACAAGTCACTGGACTTTTTTGTTCCATTTTGCTAGCTTTCCATCGCTTTTCACAGGTTCAACTCACATCACCTCTTTTGGGTATGTTTTGCAGAGCACATTTCCCATGCTTGCTCCTGTCCCCACAGCTACTATGTGATGGGATGCTAATCCCAATTGCATTCAGACTTCTCATCCTTACCTGAGCCTTTCCCACCCACATTAGGAGATAATCTTTAAGTGACCATTTGAGGTTTATATCCCAAAAAACCCTTGTTGTTATACAGGAGCACCAGAAGTGTTTCTGGAATTAGCAGCTACTCTAGGTTGCCCTGTTCATTTTGATATGTGCCACTTCAAAGCCCTTCAAGGGCTTGATTTGGGAAGTAAATGGGATTCAGAGCAGGTGAAACATTAAGTAATTACATATTGGAACACTTCATGTTATGAAAGCCCTTCAAATCATTTTAAAATACTTTGTACTAATTGTGATCAGTGCTCCATTCATTTCCAAAGCCCTCTTCAAATGACAAGCCATGGTATATTTTGGGAACTGAAACCCAGTGCTTGGCTTAAAAAAACCCAAAAAACATAACAACAACAACAAAAAAAAAACACCACCCTCAAAAATATTTTTGGAATAATGCACTTGTGAAAAAAGTCTGAATAATGTACTTATCAGTTGTATTTCACAGGTTCTTCCATGTTTCCTGGACAAGCATACCAAAAACAAGTCAGAGCCAACTGTACAGCTGATAGCCCTTGAGCAGAGGATATTCCCAGTTATACCACTTGTGAATAATTCAAAAAACAAAAGGGAGGATTAGAGTAGAGAAAACGACCAGACAACCATGCTTCTGGAAAAAAACACAGGCATTACTGGAGCATAGGAGAACACAACAGGCACCCTTCCCAGGCATCCTTCAGCCAGGAAAATACTTTTCATCATCTGAGACACCAACAGACCACAGGCACTGATTTATTTTCCATTCTGCCTTGTCAAAAACCTGCCTCTGGTAAGTGGTCTGTCTGGGCTTCCCCATAGGCCTCTGAAAATTGGGTTTTTGGTGAGACATGTTTATAAACCATTGATGATGCTAGAAATACTTTGGTTTGATTGGAGCTCTAGGCACCTTGGAGTTCTAAGTGTTGTAATGAATGGTTTCTCAACTGTCTGAGGTCTCCATGTCTTACAATGGGATTCATCATCCTTTAGGATGATTAATCAGAAACATTAAAATAATCCGCAATGATACATTAAGCCAGCTGAGTGCAGAGTGCTTCAGCTACATGAATGGATAGGACTCACAGCCTATGTGAAGTTGTAGAAGTTGACAGCGAATGCCACAGCCTGTTGCTGGCCTCAGAGGGCAACTCCCATGGCTGTGTGTGATATGAGCAGGTAGATGATCTACTCAGACAAGCAGCCCAGCTTGACGATGAGGTTTTGAGGCTTCAATCTGAAGTGGAAAGATTCAGGAGTATCAAGGAGTGTGAAATTGAGATAGACTGTTGGAGCCATGCTCTGTGCTCCATTCAGCAGTCAGATAACACCAAGGATCAAGGGCCCTCTGTATCTTGCCTCACTCAGACAAATAACAGAACCCCAAGTAAAGGGGGTGAGTGGAGGCAAGTTCATGGGCATGGTAGAAGGAGAGCACCCCCTTTCCTGTTTCTATTCCTCAGGTGCCTCTGAAAAATAGATACGAGGCCCTTCTGGAAGACATTCAGTCTTCTTATAACCAGTTGGAGGGTGGGGGAGGCTTAGAGGCATGTCCAATGTCGTGGGGGCTGGTGGATTCTCCCTCCACCTCCCCCCCCCATCATTGCCCTCACTCAAGGGGTATGGACCCCTGGAATTTTATGCCCTTTCTAATGAAGACCTATCTGGTGACTTGCCCAAAGCCTGTCCCTCAGTCCCACAACTTAGGACTCAACTCTCAACGAGGAAGAAAAGGAGGGCTATTGTAGTGGGTGACTTTCTATTGAAGGAAACTGAGGGGCCCATCTGCAGACCCAACCCAGCACATGGGAAGTCTGCTGCCTCCCTGGGGCTCAGGTTAAAGACATTAAAAAAAAAGCTGCCTGATCTGTTACACCCCTCTGATTATTACCCTTTAATAGTTTTTCAGGTGGGTTATGATGAGATTTCTGAGAGGAGCCTAAACGCAATCAGAAAGGATTTCAGGGTGCTAGGGAGATTGGTTGAAGGTAGCACAGGTAGCTTTTTCATCAGTCCCTCAAATAGTAGGGAAAAGTATAGACAAGGGGTGGAAAACACATGTAATTAACACATGGCTGAGAGACTGGTATCATCACTGGAATTTCACCCCTCAACTGTCTCCAGCCCACTCCTCAAAGGACAGGCACTTCCCCCCTCCCTCCTCATATCTAGTGTAAAGCTCTATCAATGAGCCCAATAATTGCAATAACAATAAACGTTGATCATTAAAAAAACAGTTAAAGCTGCAAATGAGCAATTGCTTCAACAATTATCTGTAACAGTATTTATAGGACCCGAGTTCTCAAAACCTATGAAAATGAATAGCTCAGGATATAATAAATTCTATACTGCTCCCATAGAAAACCTGCTCACAATATACCAGAAGATGCATATTTCATTACTCCTCAACTGCCTCAGCTCCAATGCAGTCTGCAGGTTGGGGTTTTTTTTATGTAATTCTATAAGATGCACACAACTCAAAGCCTCTTGGTGAAATAAACATAAAAATGATGCATGCTCATATTAAAGACTCATATTTATCAGCCTCAAATATAAGTTCATGTACATGCTTAATGTTACCATAAATCAACAGCTCTCTCTGTTAAACCATATATACAACCTTATTGCTGAGTAAAGCTATTTATGAACATTAAAGCAAGCAATCCAAACATCATTGGAAATAAATGTTTGTTAAAAATATTTCCTATCTATCTGAACAAATTACTCAAAGGATATATCATGAAACCAACATAAAAACAAAACCTACCGATTAAAAATATGAAAGTATTTCCATCTCAAGCAGACAGTATAAAGAAGAGAAAGTGTTTATCTCATATTTAATAAAAGCACTGGCCTCAGTTAATCATACTCCTCTGGTGGGTGAGTTTTTGAGGATCCTCCACAAAGTCTGGATGAAAAAAAAAACTCTGTCAAAAGTAGTGCTGATGACATTTCAATTAGAAAAATAACTTCACTTGCTTCTGTTGAAAATTAGTATTTCTTATTAAAAAACTCACAAATAACTACATAAGATAGAGATTTGCTGGAGAGAGTCCAATGCAGGGCCACCAAGATGATTAGGGGAATGGAGCATCCCCTTATGAGGAGAGGCTGAGAGAGCTGGGGCTCTTTAGTCTGGAGAAGAGGAGACTGAGGGGAGACGTCATCAATGTCTATAAATATGTTAAGGGTGAGTGTAGAGAGGATGGAGCCAGACTTTTCTCAGTGTCATCCAATGACAGGACAAGAGGCAATGGGTGCAAGTTGGAGCACAAGAGGTTTAGGGTCAACACAAGAAAGAACTTTTTCTCAGTGAGGGTGACAGAGCTCTGGAACAGGCTGCCCAGGGGGGTTGTGGAGTCTCCATCTCTGGAGACACTTAAGACCCGCCTGGATCTGTTCCTGGGTGACTTGGTCTAAGTGATCCTGCTGTGGCAGGGGGGTTGGACTAGATGATCTTCTAGGTCCCTTCCAACCCCTAATATCTATGATTCTATGATTCTATGAAAAGCATGATCTGTTTCTTCCTTCATGGGGCAAAGAGGAGGCAGAAACAGCAGCCTGTTCACCTTGCGCTGACGTGGTGACAAGAACAGTGGTGACAAGAACCATGTCTCCTGTCCTGGCTTGAGGCAAAGGCTGATGAGATTTTGGTGTTTGCATGGAGGGAAGAATAGCTCTCCAAAATCTCAGCCACAGCTTCTTGCTAATCCATGATTCTGTGGCTAGCAGCTCATTAGTATTGAAATTGGTTCATACATAGTTCACTTGCAATTTAATTTCCAATGTTTCCTATTTAGACTCTGCAATGCTACGAATTTATGCCCAGCTGAAATCTGTTACAATGTTAATGCATAGACATGCAATTTCACTGAGAGATAAGCCTTAGATTATCTGTACTCCTCTGATTCTCTTTCAGAAGTGTACCTTGTCAGGTCATAATTTGATATTCTTTTACTATTTCTATAGGGGAGAAAAAGCCTTTTAATTTAAAAAAAATAAATCACATTTTCACCCTTTTGTTCAGTAATGACACAAATAGTAAAATGTTCAGATTGCATCAGGGAATTGAAAAGCCCCATGGAGAAAAGACATTGACAAAAGCTTCATTTTCAGGTAAAATTATATGAAGCTTGGGGCACTGCATACTNTATATACATATGTACGTGGTTTATTTTTTGTAAAGCTGCTTGATATTTTTCACTCCTGCCTTGATAACCATCAGAGAAANTGTGGGTTTTTTGTTTGGTTGCTTGGGTTTTTTTTCCCTGCCTTTCATCCCCATGCATCCCTCTGAACGTTAATAAATTTTACAATGGGACATTTAAAAGGACTGCAGAGAAATAGGGTTTTATCTTCTCTAATGTCTTCCAGAAATCTCAAAGCAATTTACAGCTGTTAATAATATACAAGTAGTTTGGTTAGAGCAGGGGCCAGCAAATCAAATGCTGACTCCGGCTGCAGCTTACATCCTGCTATAAAATCAGTTTTAATCAGAATACTTTTGGTTATATATATATATATATATATATATNNNNTATATATATATATACATATGTACGTGGTTTATTTTTTGTAAAGCTGCTTGATATTTTTCACTCCTGCCTTGATAACCATCAGAGAAAAAGGGAAGGGGGTGGGCCAAAGGATGATGTCCTTACCATGACTATGTTGGAGGATGGCACAGGCTAGGATTTATGAAGTGACAGGTCAGATATTGTGTATGGGTATGCCAGGCTCTGAGGAAGGCTCTGCACATCTGTGGTGCCTTCAAAGCCAGAAAGGGTATGTGACAGAAGGAGTATGTGACTCTTCATTGTAGTCAAGAGACAATCAGCACCTGGGTATAAAGTGGGAGTGTTGTTTTGAAACATCACTTACAGTAAATTGCCTTCATGGCCATTGGGATTGGCAGGGCACTGACTAAAGCATTCTCAGCTTTGTTTACATGGTAGCTGATTGTTTAGCAGTGGTCACGTACCCCACGCTACCATGTCCAGCCTTCAGCACTGAAGTTCCCATGCTCAGACAAGGGGACTTTACAAATAAACAGTGGGCAGTTGTACAGCCAGAGCCTTTAAGAGCCTGGGATAAAATAAGAGAGACTTCTGAAACACTTCACTGGATGTGCAGAGGAGACGGTGAGAAAATGCACCATGTACAACGCAGACACCACTTCGGTTTCATCTCCATGGGCAGGGCATGATGACTTCTTGTCTTGCAACACTGCCCTTTTTCTATTTGCATCTGGATGTAAGGCAAATCGCTGCATATCACTTCAGACCTACATATTTTCCAAGAGTTTTATTCTGCCACTGGAAGGCCAGGGGAACATCAGGCAGAGGAACATGGTCCTCTGTAGTGATGTAGCTAGGAACTCCTTGATGTCTTTCCAAGGAACTGCACAGGCTCATGTTTGGACTGCAGAGAATTTTAGTCCTGGCGTGTCAGGAGATTTATTACCCTTCATATCAGACTGCCTTGGCAGGATCAACATGAGATGAGAATGTTTATGGCTCAAATAGAAGAACTGTGCTACGATGTCATTAAATGAGTCCAGACTGGCAGACTGGAACAAGCATCACCCTCATAACCCAATGCGATCTCTGGTAGCCCAAGCTCAGCTGCTCTTTGGATAATAATGGCCTCTACCACCACCCTACAGCAGCACCCTATAGCCAAGAAGGACCCACAGGGATACATTCAGGCAGCAGTAGCTTCTTGATTGGTGTTGACCTGAGCACTTTTGCATGCACAAAATCCTGGATCTGTTCACCTTGTTCCAGAGCAGGGTCTAGCTCTAATTAGGCTTCATGTGACCAACAGGTCATTACCCTGTTCACCCTGAAGAGCACCCCAAGTTATCCAAGCAGTATCTGACTGTAAGGTCACACAACACCTGATATATTGCAGTGTCAATATGTTATAAGAGGTTTCTTTTTTTCTCCTCCATCTAGAGCTTGTGATTTAAACCTTATCAATACTGCTAAACTTTTTAATGTATATCAATTGGTTAAAGTTCACAAACAAAGGAGGAATCAATTGGTAGAATAATAAAGTATTGATCATGTTGACGCTAACCGATGAACCTTCAGATCAGTAATGAACACAGATCACATTCCCATAGCACGTTCAGTTACTGTTCACTCATCTCATTCTCTGTGGGATGGCAGGTGGGAAGAGAAAAGTATTTCACAGCTCCACATGCTTTACAAAGCACTGCAGCAGGCACCACTTAATGAATATGTTTCTCTAGGCACCAAGCACTTCTCAGATGAGCTCTCCATTTCTGTCATCCTTTGAGCCTTTTCTAAGACAGTTTCTGGCTGGAGTTTCTCCCTGAAATGTTGTCAGGGAGAAATGCTCTGTTGCAGTTGCCTGTGTGATGTATAAGCATTTGTCCACCTGTACCAGGAATTCCTCAGCTGACACATTTGAGGGCTGCGTGTCTGTTTTCATGGTAGAATCACTTGAAGGGTATGCCATCCTAAACTGGAAATCTGTTCTTTTGCTGTCAGGTTCACTGCTTAATGCAGAAATGTATTCCCAGGAGAAGGGGGAATATCAGTACTACTTTTGATTGAAATATTGATTGTATCTTTCTTAATAGGCGTAAGGACAACTATGTATAAGCTGAACATGGACACATTTAAATTAGGAATGAGAAGAAAGTTTCTAAGCATGAGGCTCTTGAGGCTTTAGCTGAGACCTTCTGGAGGGAGAAACCACTTACTTTTGGTGTGGGTACAATGCAGTAGGATTCTTCCTGTGCTGGGGTGCAGTATAGCCTGAAGTCAGCTGCTCTCAGGAGGTCCAGGTGTCAATGATCCCTGTAATCCTCTACTGTGCTGCAGTTCATGCCTCCTAGCCAGCATAGCAAGGCCAAACTCAGATCACAAATGTTCCGTGAAGTATGTGAAACTGCACAAATTTGACCACCGATGTCTTGATACTGGAGATTTTACACCTTATGACTCTTGCAAACTCTGACACACCAGTGAACAAATGCTGAGGAGAGAAGGTCTACCCCAGCTGATTCACACCACTGTGGGGCTCTCCACAGAAGCAGGGATATATTTCTCTCTGCTCTCCATTGCTGCCTCTGAAAATCATGAGCAACTTTGTTTTCATATATCAGAGAGGAAAGCAGCCCGCCTCCCTGCCTGGTACAGACAGGGCTGTGATATCAAATTCTTTTAGAAGATCATTTACTATATCCAAAGATTTAAGAGACCGGGAGGTAGTTCATTCGGTTATTCACTTGGACTCAGAGCTGTTAGACGCAGATCTTAATGGATAGTATTGATTGAAAGAAACAAAGCAGTGGTTTTCTTTCATTCTATCAAGGGATTTCTAGGCTCAAATGGGAAGTTTGCTAGCTTACACTCTTAACAACAAAATACTATATTACAAAGTCTCCAGAAGTCTCTCAGGGTAGCAAAAGCAGCGAGAGAAAGAAATGTGCAAGGTGTTAATGGGATAACAAATTAATAGAGAATAGGATTAGTGAGGGACACAAGCTTGTACTGGGGCTCCTGAGGTCTCTGTTGTCAAGGTTTCATCCATTCTTGGCATGTTGTCCTTGCTGACAGATGAACACAAAGGGAATCCACCTAATTCTTGGTGCCAGTGGGTTCCCCAGTGGCAGCTGGGACAGCAAAAGCGCAGTGAATGGCCAAAATACAATTTTAGGGGAAATCAGTGCCTGCATTACCTGGAAAGGCAGTGTAATTCTGTCCTGTAGTGTTTGAGGGCTGTGATGAAACAGCAGGCTTGGCAATTATTTTAAATTCATTACTTGACTCTCTGTTGTCCGATGCTATTTTTCCATCCATCTGCCAGACATTTTAAAAGGTCAAAAGCAAGGACATGCAAGGTTAAGGATCTGAGATTGACTACTTCATCTAATTCTGCTTTGCTGACATCCACAGGCAGATGGCCCTGGCCACCAAGGCTTCCTGAGCAGACAGACCATCCCCACCTGGACAATTGCCTGCGTGCACCAGGCTTGACTACCTTATCAGTCATTGCAGAGGTGATAATGGAAACTAAAACTATTGCCATTGTCACCTTCTTCACCAAAAGACTTCAAATCCCAACTTCAACCTCAGGATCCTCACAGACTTGGCAGAGGTTAATTTTACCAGCAGAAAAAACCATGGCCTTTCTTATTGTCCCTGAGTGTTCCAGCTCCTGAGTTTTTGGGATGGCTGCACAAGCTGTGATATCTCTCTTGCATTGTATTCAATTCCAGTTTCACAAGTATTTCAACCAGCACTGTCTATACAAATCCTCTAGTCAGCTTTGCACACATCAGTCCTCTGCTTCTGTTTACCTTGGGTGCCTTTGAATATCCTCTGGCCTCTCTTCAAATTTTGTTCTCAGGCCTTTCAAATGAGTAAGAAGTCCCAACATCATACTGTCCACAAGCCATTCAGTCCCTATTGGCACAAAAACAAAAGCAAAAGGGCTGTCATGTCTGCTCTTCTTTTGACAGTGAGAACAGAGATGGGTCACAGGATGGGACCTTACATTGCCTTTCATGATGGTTCTAATTTTGGATGGGCCATGAAGGTCACTGAAGTTTTGGACTGCCCCTACCAGTCCCCTCAGCAGTGGTGCTTGGTTGTGAGTGCAATGCTCTGCAATCCAGCACCGTAACACCTCCTTGACAATATTCTGTCTCTCTCTGATTTTGATGATTCATTTATTATCTCTTTTTATTAAGGGCCCCCTGTCTTTCCTAGATCATGTTAACAAGACAGTTATGGAGACTGGTGGCCCCAGGCATCTTCATTAGTTCCTCCCAGATTTATGTTCCCTGCCAGTTTAATACAGTGTTTTGGGCATGGCTGCACAATGATGGGGTCACAGTGAATTTCCAGAGGTCAAGACCTTGATCCTTTTATTTATAACTAAATGTGAGGGGAGCTGTACAATGGTGCAGTCTTTGCAGGGCATCAGTAAGGAAAATGCTGACAAGAGAGGGGGTATGTGCACAACTATATTTGGGATCTACAAGTGCGCTGGGCGTAAGGAGATGCCGTAGGATGGAGCTCCAAATGATCTACAGACCATTCCAGCCTACAGGAGAATGTGTAGAAGATGGAGTCCAAATACTTGGGCTCCCATTGCTCAAGTGTGAGATTGGTGTGGCCTTTCAGGTGGATCCTAGGAGGTGAGCTCCATTTCTATGTATCTCTAGAAATTGAGATCTTGCAAAAGTTTTACCCTGCTTTGGAGGTAAACAAAGTTTACACACAGTTTAAACACAGGATTACGTGCAGTCCCTATGGGTTATATTCAGTTTTCCCAAAGATACCTGAGCAGGACACCCAAGCATGGTCTCTCACTGAGCTGACCTACACTTTCAAGTGCTTTTCAAAGCAGGCCACAATGATAACTTTATTCTCTTCTCACTGCTTTATTTCCCCTGTAGAGGCAGTTTTGGACTGCTTATTTAATCCCCATCCTTACACCCACTTGCAAGGGCACACGTGGTGACCTCCATCACCTTCCCTTACAAAACTGCCCACACCTCCACAGGGGCATCTCCAGCACCATCTTTTTTTTTCCTTTTTTTTTTTTTTCAGATGGTCTCACTGCAGTAAATTTGCTCTTGGTTAGCAATACAAATGCTATAATCTTCAGGATTCCCCTACACCTTTCCTCTCCCACCACAGCCAGGGAAACTCCCACGCCACAAGCACTCTCACCACTAGATCTACTGATGAGCCCAAAGGGTGATGAGCAGATTACCAGAAAAAGCCCTCTCATCAAACACTGCTGAGAGGAATAATCATGGCTGCATTCAAATGAATACATCTTGATGTTCACCACTGGTTCCACACAAATTTGGAGCAGCTGGGGCCAGGCTTGTGCAAGACTACTATAAAAAGAGATTCTGCCTGCCAGCCCTGCCTCTCTTATAACTCTAACCTATCATTTAATAAGTGATGGATAACCTAAAGAAATTCCTAGGTAGCTGTAAAATGAGAGGGAGAAAGAAACAATTTTATTGTGGAGGCTACCACTGGCAAAGAAGTGATTGCAAAGGTACTAAAAAAAGGTAATAAATCTAGAAAGTAGCAATAATAATGCATGAGTTTCAGCATTCAGGAAGCACTATAATGGCTAATGATTGAATGAAGGGTTACAGTAGACTTATAACGCCCACATTCCTCTGAAACAGCATTCTTTGGCAAATTCAATATTTATAAATCTCCCTGCAGGCTTATTAAAACTAACAAAATTGCTCTAGGTTTGAGAAATAATGAGCTCCATGCTTTTTTCAAAGATTTAAAGAAAATAACGAGTCCTATCCTTGGCTGAATATGTTGCAGCACAAGTGAAAATCAGCATGAGCTATTTTCTTGTCAGGCACCCTCAGAAAAGTCTTGTTTGCTTGATCTTCTCTGCTTTACTTTAGACTAAAACTTCTCTACTACACAGAAACAGCCCAAATGGGGTGTGTTTAGGAGCCCAGCAGAGTAACCCACTGCTGCCCTAATGGGTAAATTCATAAAGATTTAATGTACCTTCCATACTTTTCTAACTGAGGAAGGAGAGTGATCAGACATGATGTGCAGGGAGAAAAAGCAGATCAAAGCATTTATTTGGCCCCTACAGTTTCTTGTTTAATATTAAGTGGAGCGTTTTAAGTATATAGAAGTTAGATACATGGCAAAGAAATTTGAATCAAGATGTTAATACTTAAAGCAAATGCATTCTCTGCTGTTTTGCAAGGTTTAAAAAGGTGATCAGGACTTATTAAGATTAAGGCCTCATTTCAGCTGTGAATTGATCAAATGGCATTTGGGTGTAATTTAAGCTAAAAATACAGGGAAGGGATAAGCAGATTATATTTCTACATAAAATTTTCTTTTCTACTCTCTTTCCCTGCCCTGCACACATGTACACATTCACACTTACCCTGAGCAATATTGCCTGGTTTGGGCTTTTCTTTTGTACACTGGGAGAGGTTATTTGCACTGGATCTGCAGTGAAGTTAGTAATGCCTTGTTTCTCATACTTAAACATATTCATATGACATATTTAAACATATTCGCTTCCATGTCACCTGCACCTTTTCAGTCTTAAAATATGAAGGCTGATTGTCCAGAGCCATGTTGCTTGACCCATACAGGCACTGATACAGCTTCCACAATCATCATGATTTCAAAGTGGCAATCGCTGATATTTCTTGGAGTAGGTACTGAAATGTATCCAGACAATGAAAACTAAAGCCAGAAGATGAGAAGACAGATGCTCTATAGTGGAACAATATTGCCATCTCATGGTGCAGGTGCATCCCTACAAAGTCTGCAGCATTCAAGGCCAAGATCTCTGAGCATACATGATTTTTATTGCAGAAAATCCAGGTAAGTAAGCAAACTCCATCAGTCTGCTCCCAGCCTTAGAGATGGAGGGCCTTTACCAGGATTAGTCTCAAGACAGGGTTTTCAGACACCCACCAGCAATCTCTTGATGGTCCAATTTCCCCCATTACAATCCTGCTGCTGTCTCCATGACAGTCTCCATTTCAGAGTTATTCTGTTAATTCTCATTTTCTCAAACTTCACTAAAATTTCCCATGTGGCACCATATCAAATGCTTTTTTGAACTCTAGATAGATTAGATCTACCAAATTTCCCTTGTCTGGAAAACCAATTATCTTATCAAAGGAAGATGTCAGCACAGTCTGGCACAAACTGCCTTTGGTAAACCTGTGTTGCATTTTATCGCATTTTTCTCAGTGCTTTTAATTAATGTTTCCTTCAGAATTTGTCCTACAATCTAATGTATAACTAAAACTGGGTTAACACGTCCATAGCTGACTAGCTCATTCTTTTAATTTGCTTTATCTTCACTTACTTTGTGAATAATCCATTTGATTGTGGGGGTTCAATAAGTGCCATTTGACCCACAAAACTCATTAGAAATCTCTGCTCTCCCCTCTGCACGTGACACTTCTCCTCAAATGGGATAGAGATTTCCTCAACCCCTCAGGCTTTATCTGGATCCCCTCCATGGTTCTGTTTTCACTGCAGCTGTAGCTTCTTTCATTCACCACCTCTTATTGCAGATGACAAAAGTCATGCAGGCAAACCCCACTGCAGTTAGCAGGGACATCTACAACTAGATCATGTTGCTCAGAGCCTTATCCAACCTGAACTTCAATGTTTCCAAGGATGGGGCATCTACAAATTTTCTAGGCAAACTGTTCCATTGTTTCACTGCCATTATTAAAAAAAAAAAAAAGTTTCTTCCTTATATCTAGTCTGAATCTACCTTCTCAGTTTAAAACCATTGCCCCTTGTCCTAGCACTACAGGCCTTATTAAAAACGCTGTCCCCATCTTTGTTATAAGCTCCCTTTTTATTTCTGGAGCCTTTCTCAATACCTCATATGAGCACAGAACTCCAAAGAGTGGGGGCAGAAGGCAAGAAGGGATGGCTGCAAGGTATTCATGCAGAATAAATCTTCATGGCTCAGAGACACCTCTGCAGCTCCCAAGTAATTGCAAAAATTATTCTTGCCCTTGGGAGAGAAGAGGTCCTCCTCTAAACATGCCAGTGCAGGGTGTTGCTCATGAGAAGGTGTCACATCTGATGTCATGGACGCATAAGCAGTCAGCAGAGTTAATTCCCTATGAATTTTAGCCACCAAAATGTAAGTCTAATTTTTTTCATCAGATAACAACATGGTATGCCTGGAATGAAGGTAACAAAGAAGTGACTTGTTCCTCCATGCTGTTGCAATGGACCAAGGACCCATACAATTGCAAAATTATTCCACATTATTGCAGGGAAAAGTCCTAAATTCTAGAACGTCATATGCTGAGATTATTATAGTGTGGCAGCAGAGTAACTTGCCATCACATGGGGGCTTACAGGCAATGCTAGGCAATTTATTGCAAATTTTGCTTAGCATTTGTAATAAATGTCCCCTCCAGATGACCCAGCTGTCAATGGGTACTTGCTCACGCTGAGGAGCTGAAGATGCTCACAGTGATACTGTATGCCATTTTGCATGACTAAAAAAACTCTGGAAAATGCAGTCTTCCCAGCAGTCTGATAGTTTTGTTTTGGCAGATGCTCAACCAAATGTTGTTTTTTGGCATGGTGGAATCCCATCTTTTTTGAATCCATGCTGTTGGACCTGTGACAAAATATGTTGACAATTAGATTGGGCCTCTTGGATAGTCTTAGTGTTTTGCTAATTTTCTATATTACAATATCATGGCAGGATGAGGCACTGTGTTGATCACATGAAAAGGGAGGTCAGGATAGAGTCTGACAGAGGCAGTGAGGGGACTTGATGATAACAATAGGAAATAACTAAGGTGAAGAGGGACTCATTACTGCCACCATAAACCTTTCTGTGATGGGAGGGGAGGCCAGGCCACTCTAGCACAGTCTCTGGAGTGCCTCCTAGGCAATTCTGCAGCCCCTTTTGCCTTTTTTCTACTTCCCAGGCTGTCAGCTATCTGCAGGAAAGCCATCTTTTGCAGCGTATCTGCCCTATCCATTAGTTATCTAAATTTATATTGCTGATGCATAATTTCTGGTCAGTTGATTCATCTCCTCCACTCTTTGTCAACGCACAGCATTTTATGGATGAGCTCACAAGAATAAAAGCTAGACTGCTGAAGGTACATGGGAACAAGCAGGCTCATAGGTGTTGATAAGGAGTTTGAAGCAAACAGCCTTCTTGTCCTTCCAAGCTTGATCCAAGCTTTGGATCAGGAAGTCATTCTGGTGAGATTTGGTTTACTTTTTTCCTCTGTACATAGGATTAAGCAGGCAGAATGTGTGAAGCTGTTCCTAAAGGCAGAGCTCCAAGAAATCAAGAAAAATCTCACTGAAGTGTGAAGAATGTGCCCCAAACTAAATTTTCCTGAAAACCCAAACATGGTAGTGTTATACACAACCTTAGAATGACTTTATTTTTGTTATGATTATTGCTGTTGTTCTGGTTAATTCTTTTCTCACTTAAAAAACTGAACATAACCCTGTAGCAACCACTACAGAAATATTATTTGCTTATGTTATTGTTTAGATGATTCCTGTGCTGGAGGCAGTAAGTGGTTGCAATCACTCAGTACATAACAAATAAAATAATTCCAAAAATAATAATAGTAATAACAACATTTGTTATTTTTGAAATATGAATCTAATGAATTCGTTAATATAAAAAGTTCTTGATGCTGGCTGTCCACAAAATGGTAATAAAATCAAGCATGATTTTCTGATAGACTTTTTCTGTAGCTTTCTAATGAACTTTCTCCAGATGTGCATCTATCACTGCTGAGCACCCAGTTCCCAGCCTTGCTGTGTGTTTGGATCCACCTCACAATGACAGTGGTGGGATGAGGTACGCCTGCTGACCCTGTGATGCAGACAGCATTATCCTTCTAGTATAAACCAGAGAATGGCCTCAGCTGCTCTAGCTCCATGAGGACAGGGCACAAGGAGGGCAGCAGTCAGCATGGGGCAGACTGTGCTGTGCTCACATAGCATTCGCAAATACTTATGTTATAAAAACTCCCTTTCTTAGAGGCAAAGCAACCACTTTTCTGCAGCTTTACCTTTCTCCAGCATTTCTCTTTAGGGGCCAGGGGCTTGGTGGAGTACAGCAAAACCAGGCTTGAAGCAGTGGGTAGGACCTGGGTGGATTTGCTCTGGACCACCCTGATCACATACAGATATGATGGGCTCCACTTGGTGGGGATTTTTTAACTTGCAAGGACTGGAGAATTGACACAGACTGAATCTCGGTGGCTGATCTGTAGTATGTAAACTGATAGTTTACACTGGCTCTGGTCAGAGCAAATAGCGCTGTTTCTAATGGGAGGAGATTTTTAGAAAGTATTTTTGCCAAGTGAGGCCCCCAAGGTGTAATGGTGTTTGCACTCTGATAAAGCAGCACAAAAACTCTTTGTGACGTGAAAGCAGATTTGCAAGTATCCCCAACAAAACCATCTCCCTCTATACTAGACCAGCACCATAATGTCTTCAGTTAACAACCCTCTTTAAAAAAAAAAAAAAGTGAATGCAGAAGGCTGCTCAATGAAGAAAATACTTAAAATCATTTAGTTCCCCCAAGTCCTGATATGACAATGTAAAAACTAATATCACAAAAGCTGAATAAATTAAAGCAGAGGAAGGCTATAATAATGTACATGTGTTGGCAGGGAGTGATGATATCACAAGCTGGGAAGTTGCAAAAAGCTTGACAAAGTAAAATTAGACATATAAAAGTAAACTCATATCGCAGATATGGTGGCTGCCTTTTTAGTCATTACACTCACTTTATCTCTAAAGCTGTATGGACATAGCAAGTGTTAGAAATATATATATGGAAACCACTAATCACAAATATATTGCTTTATAATGGCTTGTAATTTGGCACAATTCTTCTCTTTCCATTCCTGCCTCTGATATTTTTCCCACCATGCATTAGTACCTATGGCCCTACCTTCCTCCGAGTTGACGGACAAACTCGCCTTTGAGAGATGTACTTCTGGGTCCCTCTATTTAGGTGACATCAGCTTCACTTCTTCTCTGTCCATATGCATGCAAGATATAAGTGGTTTATGATTTCTCAAGTGACAGCTCTCGAGTTTTGGTAAAATAACTAAGAAAGCATTCTTTTTATGACTTCTCTGTAGCTTGAAAGAAGCAAATGATGTTTCTACCATATTAACATAGTTTAAAAAAAAAGACAAAAGCTTTCAGTAAATACCAAAAGGCATATATGCTGGCAGTTAAACAACAGCAAGTAGGATGCCTAAAGGGATTAGTGTATGAAGGGAGAAAATCCAGGCACTTTTCTTCCTGTATTTGTGGATATTCAGATTGGTCTGCCAGAGGTCTTACTCAAAACCAGGCACCCTGGGGCAAGGAAGGGTTTACTCATCTTGGCACCTAGGAGGCCATAGCTGGCTACTGTGTCTAGATTTGGGCAAGATACTGTCAAAACAGGGAGGGTGTAGGGGAGGGCCACCAGCATGGTTATGGAGAGCAGCCACCAGAAAGTTACAGAGGATGTGCAAAGAGAGGTCATTTGCACAACCCAGAACAGAGGAGTTAAAGGGGGTCTAGTTGCTGTCTTTCTCTTTCTAATAGTTTATAAGGAAGGCTGAGCCAAACTGTTCTTGAAAGTGCACAGCAAAACAATGAAAGGTGATGGTGAAAAGCTGGGCTGTGCACTAGTGTGTCACTGGTCAGCTGGCTGGGAGCTGGAACCTCAGTCCACTGCAGACACAGAGGTGTGATTTTTGCTTCACCTGGTCATGCCACCAAGCCCTTGGAGATGACAGGGAACCTGTCACAGGCTCTCCCTGGTGACTCCCATTTTTCTGAGCTCCCCATTGCAGTGAAGCAGAAAACAGGCTCCTGTAGAGGGCAACGCAGAGCAGCAACCAGCATTTTGGCTACTTGCATATTTAATGTGTTTGTGTTCCCGTATTTAACGTGCTTGTGTAAATGTGAAGCACATAGCGGTCTCAGTCCAAGTAAACTGGCAGTGTTCCATCCACCAGTGCATCCCTCAGCTCCATGCAGACTGGGCTCACTGGTATATTTAAGCTTGTTTGTTGCCTTTCCATCAGGCTTTCAGAGACCTAAATTAATGTCCTAAATTGGCAAGGTGCAGGCAACGCTATGGCAGTGACATCTGGCCCATCACACCTTGGAACAGGAGGATGGTCCAGAGTCCTGCTGAGATGCTGAAAGCTCATGGCATCCATCTGAGGGAGTGAGAGTCTGGATACAAAGAGGGTTTGCTTCTCATATTAAGAGACAGGATGAGTCCAGCCCTCAAAAGCACATTTCTGAAGCAAAAGTGCTCATTTAGGAGATCAGAGCTCAGACAGATCCTGGTGCTGTGCTTTGTAGAGGTGAAGACATAGACAGAAGAATTCCCTAAAATAAATAGCCCCATTTCTGCCTTAAAGTGCTTTCCCAAACACACTCATGAAGCAGCCAGAGCCTGTATTTATGCACAACCCTCTCGGTTTCTGGTGCACACTGAGCCTCCTTTGTAGTAGCATCATCTGCCCTGTATGTTGTTGATACAGGCTGCTCCAGGTTATAACTGTCCCTTCTACATGCGTTGGTTGCATAGAAAATTCTCCTAATTCCAGAGTGTGGAGCTTGGAGTGGCACATTAAGGTATGGGGAGAGCTTGTGCAGGAGGGAAATGCTTTTGCATTGGGCAAGAAAAAAGTTTGGCTGAAACCTTTAATAACAGCTACTGTCTGCTCCAATGCATGCCCCTGGATTAATGCATCCTCCAGGCTCTACAGATGTGCACTGGGGAGGGAGGGATCCTTGGAGGAGATCCCAGCTTTGGAGCTGGGCACTCACTGGCCATCCTGTTTCCTTGCAGGTCAGACTGCAAACGATGGACCTGAGTGTTTGTCAAAGGAGAGGGTTTCTTCAAGAGAGGTGTGTCGGGGCGTGGGGGCTCCTCACCTACGTCATTGCCCAAAGGACGCCTTTGGAATTGGAGCTCTCCTGGCATTTTTGCCATGGGCGATATCTGCTGATTAAGCCCTGACTATCTCGATAGCTTTCCTGGGAACTGTTTGCTCTGTCTGATTGTGGCAACATTAGCTGCTCTTGAATCTCTGCTCTCTGAAGCAGGAAACACATATGCTGGAGTGCAAACAAAGCAAGGGGCAGGTCCTGTGCAACCCACAGTGTGACAAGGCGGGGTGCCCCCAAGCTGGCCAGGAGCAAATGGGCACGCCTTGGCATATTTGATGGCTAACTTTCAAGAGCAGGAAGGCTGGATGGCTTTTTGCTGCTATCAAAAGCTGTGGAGGGGATGTACAGAGCACTTTGTGGTGGCTTATAAGCACCAAGTGGTTGCTGTTGATGGAGAGAGGTGGTTTTCTGAGTGACATTTAAGTGTTTTTGCCATGCTTGTACATGCACAACATGTGGACCTAATGGCACTTGTTGGGTGCTAAATCTGCCCTGGCTATAGCCTTGCCAAAAATTAGATGGAGAAAGGAAAGAGAGAAGGAGAGGAGCTGAAAAAATCCTGATTCCTGTGGGTAACTGGGAGCCAGGAGTTTCATTAATCAGGATGCTCTGGCGTCCTTGCATGGGTTGAGCGGCACTGGTCCAGCACAGGTCAGGGTTGCAGAAGAGATGCAATGGGGACATCTCTTTGGCACTATATCTCTACCTCTCCCTTACATATTCTGCTGTCTGAGCACAAGATGGTCACTGAATTTCAAACCTCTTAGGTAGAATTCCCAGGGCCAGGAAAGCCCTGAGGGATCCTTCCAATCTGAGGTGGGTCATCCCAATGCTTGGGAGCACCTGATGGTGCTCCTCTACCCCTCAAGGCATTGTCCTAGGGAGAGGTTGTGGAGAGAAGCAGAGGCTCTGTTGGATCAGCAAACCATCCCACCTGTCTGATCTCTGATGGGGAATTGGGAAGGCATCTGAGCTTGTCAGGCAACCAGTTTGGGATATGTGATGTTATTTGGAATGCATTTATTTAGAAGGCCCTGTTGTTGCCTGTCTTGGAAGTATTCAGAGCATCAATATCATTCCAGCAAAGTTGTTCTTTTCTATCAGGAAGTGAACAGTAAAGTAACCTCCATAATCTCATTTCTATATATATATGTAAAGAGGAACGTAATATGATGCACATCACCCACTAAAAGGTGCAAGTGATCTGTCTTTTGGCACCCACTTTGCTCATTCCCACTTGTCCCTTGTGAACCTCAAGAGCAGCAGGGCTGCATGTTTGACTGCTCTGAAGGACATGGTATTGCATGCTTCTGTGTGCTTGCTCTTTAGAAAATGAAGCCCTAGATGTGTTTTCAGACTAGCTCAGGCTTATCTCAGTACACCAAGAATACAAACACCAGAGCTGTTGGAGAATAAGCCACGAGGCTGCTCCAAGCCTTGGCAGGACAGAAGATAGTGGAGAGGCAGTGCAGCTACTCTGGCACAGGCAAAGGGTTCTCCATCGGCTGTGAATACCTTCCAGCGTGGTTCAGCTTGGCTTTGCTTCCCAACAGACTGCATGCTTTGCCTGCTTTTGCAGCCAAGAGGTGAGTTTTGCTTTGTTTCTAAACGTATCAGGTTGTAGAATCAGAAAGCAGGTAAGAAGCCCCTTCATTTGCATGTGTTGCTCTAGGTCAGAATTACTGCATTAATTACAGTCTACAATGAATATGATATATTCTTCTACAGTTTTTCCATTTAAAAGAAGTTTTCAAATGTGCCTGGTGTTAAATCTGTAAGGAAGTTGGCTTTAAAGTGTACTAACTTGATTATAGTTGTATTTTACATGTGCACTAACTTGATTGTAGCTGTATTTTACTCAAGCAGATTTTGTAAAGACATTAAAATAATCTGGTGTATCATAGAATTATAGAATTGTTTCCATTGGAAAAGACCTTCAAGATCATTGAGTCCAAACATTAACCTAACACTGCCAATCCCACTGCTAAACCAAGCACCTCATCTACAAGTCTTTTAAATTCCTCTAGGGATGGGGACTCAACCAACTCCCTGGGCTGCCTGTTCAACTACTTAACAACCCTTTTGATGAAGAAGTTTTTTCCTAATATCCAACCTAAATCAAGACTCCCTGCAGTTTATTCTCTGCCAGGATAAATAAGGACAGTCAGCCAGGTGTGCAGACCCAAATGCAAAACCCACTAGTTCTTTGAGGGAAGCTGCAATGTTGAGGATAGACAACAGGACGGGAGTCTCTCTGAGATCATTCTCATCAGAGGGATATCCAGAAGCCATGGGACTGAGGATTCATTGACAGTGGATTTTGACATAGCCAGAGGACTGCAACATGTTTATTATTTACCTGTGGTGCATGAACTGTGATTGATGGTGTAGGTGACTTGCTTCAAATAGCCTAGAACTCAAATCAGATTTGAACTAAAGGGCTGTGCAAACTGAAAGCTGTGGGTGTAGTTAGGGTTTTTTTAATTATTATTATTTTTTAAAAATCCTTTTGGCAAGTGAGAAGAAGACTTAGTCCCTGTGCAAGCTGAGCCTGTGTTCTGATTCCCTGCAGGCTGGTGGGCACTGGTGGGCTGCCCTTGGGAAAGGATCCCTTTGACCAGGTTGCCACTAACTTGGACCAAAGGACCAGGACCCCATCATTTGTAGGGTCAGGCTGTGATGTGCATGGGTGCAGCACCCTGGCATGGTGCTCTGTTTGGTGGCATTTACTGAAAAATCCCAGTGCACCTTCCTGCCGCACATCTCACGGACACCTCGGAGGAATCATCACACATCAGTAAACAGTGCTGTACACTAGCATTTGTAGTAATCTCTCTTGTAGTCTCCCACACATTTGCATCCTGCACTTGAAACACTGAAAGTGCCCCGAGAAAAGTAATATATTTACAATATGGGCCATCAAGCCAGCATGCTGTCTGCTGCATCTAGAAAAGCAACCCACTCAGCAGGGTGATCTATTCAATGGCTGGGATTTATTTTTAACATTTGGTTCTGCAGTCCTTTTAACTTGAGCAGGGAAGTGAACATTTTGATAACAGCAGCCTCCAGGTCAAATGTGATGAGAATTCATAACTCACCACATAGTGGTTTTGGAAAACCAACCAAGCAAAACAATTTCCCAGAATGACACAATGTAGATTCACATTTGTTTCACAATGTCAGACACAGAGGTACTATCTATCAGAGCATCTACTTATTCTCTCCCCACAATTTACAAATAAAATGCTTCCCAGTCTATTTTAAATTTGGACAACTATTGTAAGCATGGTTTTGCTAGGTTGCTTATAAAGACCGGAGATATCAGATCTTTAGGCCATCAATGAAGAAATATTAACTCAGTAATGGGAATGTTCTCATGATCCCATTTCTAATCAAAGCAAAACCTGCGTTTTCTGTTTCAAGCAAACATTGCCAAGAGAGTGGCATCAAGAGTATAAAAGTTCAAGGAACAGAAAAGAACATGAGCTCCAGTCCCTGGACTGCACTGGTTCAGCAGGACAAAAAGGGCACCAGGCATGGTTTAGTTCAGATCTAGGGCCAGGAAAAGAAAAAAAAAGAGAAAAGAAAGAAAAAAAAAAAGAACCCTAAAAATCTGACCAAGTTGAGATTGGTGAAGAAGATACTAGGAGGTGACTTTTCCTTTCTGTTTTATTTTCAAAAGGCTGGAGTAAGTCAAAAGCATGTGTCTGAGAAAGAGGAAGGAGGGGAACATGGAAGGAGATAGTGTAGTTTAAGTAATGTAGTTTATTTTAATCTCACTTCTGCTGGTGTTTCTCAAGACCTGTTGCACCCGGCTTAGCAGTGGGTATTCATGCTGCAGCTGAATGTTGGGCTGCAGCACAGGCTGCTTTATCTGCAGGCTTGGGAGCAAGTTGTTTCCAAACTGTCTGTATTTGCTCTCTATTCCTTGCCTTCCACCTAAATTCAATAGCTGCAAAGACAATCTGGCAGCAAGGTCTTGCATCTCACAGCAGTAGCTCCTCTGCGGAGTACTGGGGCAATGAGACAAAGTGGGAGAATGATAGGAAAAATCACAATTAAAAAACCCACATTCCCTACTATGCAGGCTGCTTTGTCCAGCAGATCATACCCACAGCCACACTGGTGCCTGGTGGCTATATCATTGTCACCACTTCACCCCTGGCATCTTCTCCCATGCTGTTCTGGGAACCCAGGGTGTAATGAGAAACCCTTTGCAGTGGCAATGGAAAACAACAAAATATGCTATGTAGTCACTTAAAGTGTCTCCTCTTTTGGGCCATGGCTCGAGATCTCTGAGAGAAAATAGGGGCTGCTCAGATGCAACCAGGTGGCATTTCAGGAGGGAATTTCCTTTCATCACAAGCTTGTCGAACAGTGCACTGCTGATAAGTTTCAATCTCACCCCTCACCAGGAGGAACTCCCTGGTACTGTATGGGCTCATGTTGTAGTGAGACCAGGAATGAGTTGGGCCAAGCTGATGTAGGCATGAGAGGTTATCACTTCTTTGTCCCTTCTTTGTCCTTTTAGGTGGGTCCCATTGGCCCCAAACATTTTCTGGAACTGAGAGTCAGCCTGCAGCAGAGACAGTTTTCCTGTGTGCATCAGCCTCCTGCCTTCAGAAATCCCTTTGTTTATGTTCCAGACAGTTTGGGTGTCTTCACCAGGGAACTGGTCTTTAAGGGTGTCCAATTGCCACTGTGATGGCAAACAAATGATTGGAAAATGTGGATTTCTCAGAAGTATAATCCAGGTAGGTCCTAGTTCCTTGATTGTACAAAACTGTTTGCTTTCTATCCTTATATCTGACAGTTTCTTGTCCTTCTGCAGCCAGAATTCCTGCAGGACCTGAATCCCTCATGGGAAAACACTTTGGTGCCTATGCACTAACTTTTTAGCTTTGGCTGACATGTCAAAACTGTAATCATTACTGTACTGGATATGACTGAGCTGGAGTTAATTTTCCCCATAGCAGCTCTCTAGTGCTGTGCTTTGTTGAGAGAGTGCTGGTAACACCCCTGTGTTGCAGCTACTGCTGAGCAAGGCTCACACAGCACCAAGGTCATTTTTCCAGCAAACCCCCTGCAGTAGGTAGGATGGGCTGGACAAGATTTTGGTAGTGAACAAAACCAAGACAGCTGACCCAAAGGGACCAAAGGAGTATTCCATACCATATGACATCAGCTCACCAATAAAAGACAGTGAAAAGGGGGAGAAGGAGAGGCATCTGCTTGTCTTCTGGAGTAACCACTATGCATACTGGAGCCCTGCTTCCTGGGAAAAGGGCTGGTCATTGCCTGCTGATTGGAAGTAGAGAATAAATCTTGTTTTCCTTCAATTCTGTGTGTAGCCTTTGTTTTGCTTTCATTAAACTTCTTTTATCAAAACCCATGTGCTTTGAGGGTTTTTCCATCTTATTTTCTTCCACTTGTCCTGTTGAAAGGGAAGAGGAGCAGTAGAGTGGCTTGGTGGACACCTGGCACCCAGCCAAAGTCAACCTACCACAATTACCTTCCCTTTAATGGCACTTACAGCCTCCTTGGCCACCTAATTCCATTGGCACATTTTGTTCCTCGGATCCCCTGAACGTCCTCTGCTTGTGGGTAAGCATGTGTTGGCATGATGCTGCTGTTCTTGGGAACACTTTGCTACACCAGCCTACCCCAGGGATTGGACTGGGGGTCCTTGCCTTAGCATGTGGGGAGATGATCCTTCTCACCTCGCTCTCCCTGCTCTCTCCATTGGTCCTTCTCTCTCTCTGCTAATACAAAGACTGCATAGCTGTGACATTTGTTTCTCCTGCCTGTCCCTTCTCCAAGACCTCTCCTGGTCCCCCCTGACTTCCTGGAGATTGTCACAGTTTAGAGTCAGTGCTCCCTGCTAGAACCTACAACAGATGCTCTCTGTT
>VYZU01044514.1:0-20631 GCA_013401355.1 Ceyx cyanopectus | reverse complement strand
CGCTCCCGCTCCATCTTTCAGCCCAACCTGCACCCGCAGCCCCGTTTCTTTCCCCGCGCAGCGGCACGCTGGACCCCCCAGCCCTCTTTGTCCCGCCTCGAGGGGTCGAGGCCTTCCCCACCCCAAAAAAAAAAATATTTTGGAGGAAAACCTGCCCTCCGGGTGGGTTTTCTGAGTGCGCTGCGGCTTCTGGGTTCAGTTTGCTCCGGCGCCGCGGGCTGACTTGATTGAGTGATGGACTTGAAGGAAAGTTTCACCTAAGCCATGTGACAGGGAAAAACCGCGCGCGTTCGGGAGAAAGCAAAAGTATCGGGGCGAGGGGAAGGGTGACAGCGGCACCTTCGCCTGCCCCACCTGCCAGCCCTCCCAGAGCCTCCTGGCCACCGCCTCCTGCCTGCCCCTCATCCCCGGCCCCACCCGCCGCGGGCTCCCCCACAGCAAAGCGCTCGCCGGTCAGGAGCCGCGGGGATGAGGATGCCAGAACTGACTTGCAGCACTATATCCATCCTCCGGGAAGCGACGCATCCTGACAAGAAACCTTCCCGTTTTCTAGTGCAGCAGATTGCTCCCCTGGCAGTAAAAAAAAAGTCTGAAACCATAAGTGAAGTCTATCACAAGGATCTGACACCAAGTCAAACGGCGGGGCTGGCTCTGGAGAAAAGTCTGTGTAGTGAAGTTGTTGCCATCGCACTGTCAAATATTTCATAGGCACCTTTGTTCATAACCTGGCTCACAAGAGAGCCAAGGTTTGTTTGGTGTAGATGATTCAGCCAGGTACCCGAGCTCGGGCTACCCTAAGAGTTTGAGAAGTCGCACAGAAATGGGATGCTTGCTGATGGAAATGGGAGACTGGCCTTTGGTGCTGTACATTTCATGTAGTTTCCCTTAGCCTCGCCCCTGAAAGTGTTCATTTCATGACAAAATAAAGCTGCGGGTATTTGTGTTTTAGGTGCTTTGGTTCATTATTTTTGTTATGAAACAAAGGGCAGGCAATTTTCTCTGACTCAAAGGCCATTCAGCCACAGTGTCCTCAGACTCACTTTTATTTTTGCCTGGAATTCTCCCCTGGCTGCAGAGAGGAATCTGTGGAGAGACACGAGTAAGGGATGATGCCCCTGGCACAGGCAGAGCAATCACACAGGCACTCAGGGCGCTCACTGGTGTGGACAGGGCAGGGCACCCCAGCTGGCAGGGCAGATGCTCTGTGGTGAGGGGTGGGCATCCTTCAACCCATCACAGCGGGCCAAGGTGGGCCGGTCCCCAGCACCCGACTGCTGGGCACTGAGGGGAGCTGCAGGCAGGTGCTGGGGGGAAGGATGGCAGCCTGGGACCTGGCACCATGACACTGGGATCTGAACACAGATGTCCAGAGTTGATGCTCTTCCACCTTTTTATTCATCTTGCATGACTTCCCTTTCCAGTCCCATGTTCCTAGGGAAACGTTAACTGTTTCATGATACCCCACAGTGCTGAGAGGGTGCTGCAGATGTTTTGGTTCAGATACATACATAGGTGGGTGGGATGTGGGGGGGCTGTGTACAGAATATTTAGGCAAACCTCTGGTCCCTTCAGAGCTACATTTAGAGCTATATGATTTCTTCAGCCCCTCTTTTTCTGCCTATTGCCTGTTCCTTTGTATTTTTGCAATCATTCTTTTTTTCCTCTTTGCACACTGAAAGCCCTTAAAAGTAACAGGGGAAATTAACCATCATACAAAATGTTACTTCATAAAAGAAACAAATTAATGAGGAAAATCCTGTTTGTGTAACCATTTTTAATTCTGTCTTGGTGATCTTAAGTGACTTAGCAATGGGTAGAAAAGCTCTTCAAACAGGGGCATGAATTTAAGTGGAGGATGGCCCTTCAAAACAGTATTCCTCTTAGACCTTTGAAAAAAGAAATTCCTATTTCCTGAAAGTCTGGACATCTTGTCATGTCATAAAACTATATTTCATCTTTCTTCTTTAGTTCCGATTCACACCAGCTCTGTTCAAGGCACACATTTTTGATTTAACATAAAAAAACCCCAAATATTTCACCACACTCGACTCGCATCAGAATTAAGACACATAAGAAATTTTAAAAACTAAAGAGCAGATAGAATGCTTTGAGCTCTGCTTATGAAAAATGGTAATAATAAAAAAAGAATCCTGATGCATTTCTGAGCAGTGAAAGTCTGGGGAGAAAGGAAATGCAAAAACAACCACTGAGGTTTTTGCCTGTGCCTGCCTGAATGGTCTGGCTAAGCAGAAAATAAAAACCGACGGCAGAGTGGGTGACATTTTCCATGTGAAACATATTGTAAATGTTTCAGCACCTTGACAATGAAGTGCAGAACAGAAGCTCAGAGCATCCAGGACCCTTCAGCTAAACAAAATGAAAATGGGCAGCTCTGTTTAGGGAGGTACTTTTTTGTAAAACCTTTCATGTGTGCTTCAGAGGAATCGTACTTGAAAGACACAATAGCAAGACAAAAACTATGTATTAATAAAATGTAATGATTTTTCCATACATCTGGATTGGCTCTCCAAGAGAAACTGACCTCTGAGACTCGTCTACAATATTTCCCTTCAAAGAGGGATTGGCTTTTGCAGAAGACCTGTTGTCCAGTGCCAAAAACGCATTTCTCTGACAGAAGATACCCCAACCACAGACACTTCCACTCTAAGTTGTATCATGCACAATACAGCTGCATTTCTCGAGCCTACCTTATGTCCCCACTTCTTCTCAGCCTATGCCTTGGAAATTGCAGGTCTCCAGGCTGGGGGATTACATCCTCTTTTTGCTGCACCCATTGTTCCAGGAAAGCACAGTCAGAAGGAGCAGGTGGTCTGCTGACACAACCTGCAATGCAGAAGACGTGGCATTGAGTCACACGGAGTGCTGGTCTCACCACTCCCAGTTGCACCACCCTCCACTTTCTCTCCAGTCCTAGTGAATTCTCTTCTGGAGGCATTCAAGGACCTAAACTGTTGCTCATTATCCATGTGTCACCCACTGGCAGAAAAAGTGAGATATATATATATATATATGACTGCCTGATACAGCAGAGAGGTCTCAAGAGGCAGCTGGTGGAAGAAGAGGGGTTTGAGGTGCTACCATGTCAAAATTTTTTTTTAATCCCCTTCTATTTTAAACTTCTATTTTAAACTGCTGTGATTGCTGAAGGAAAACTATGGCAAAGTGATGGGCTTTACTTATGGACAAAAAGAGCATTTATTTCTGCAGATATTTCTTCAGTTTTTGTCTGGCTACATAGAAAGTCTGAACTGTCCATCACTCAAATATAAACTGAAATTCAAGGTACTTTCACTCTCTTTGACTTCAGATGTATGGATGCATTAAAGAAATCATTATTATGAACACCATTTTCATAACAAGAATGTTTTCTTCTTACAAGAAACTTAAACTGCTGCTTTTTGTGTGAGATATTTTGGTATATAAACAACATACTGAAACCAACAAGCACAGTGAGTTTCATTTGTTTGCCATTTAAAAGCACCCCATACACGTTGTCAGGTGGGGAGCACATGGAGAAAAGCACAGCCTCTCTAATAGGCTACATCCAATAAAAACACCAAAATCATAACTTTCCACACAGAACAAGCATAAATAATCTGTTTATCTCCTTCTTGCCATGCTATAATAAGAAATTAAATTGCTAACGGTGCTGATATTTAGGTTGTTATAATTAGATAGATCATCATTAACATCTCTTTAAATGATCTGGGATACTTTCAACCTCTCTCTAGGGGATTGTCTCAGCTTCTCTCTCAACTGAGCCATCCAACTACATGTGAAAGGATTTAGCAGTATTGTGCAGGATGTAGTCACAAGCTCTGCTCAAAGAGATGGGGTTTATACAGACTCTTCTGGCAGAATTTAAACCAGTTTCTTGAATGAAATAATTTGTATCAGAAAAAATACACAGTTTTTCCTTAGCATGTCCAATCCTACTTTAACACTGCCTAGTATAGTCGTGTCAGACATTGTTGGGAAGTATCACATATATAAAGGATCCATCAAAATGTCCTTTTTGTTTTTTTTTTTTGTAGTTGTTGAGGCAGTGAATTGGAAATAGACATCCTGAGGTGAAACATGGCATTCAGACACTCCCTAGGAAATGACTAGGCTTTCTGCCTAAACCTTAAATCTACTAGCCAACATCTTCCCAACACCACGGAAAGCTTTCAGTCTTCAGACTTTTCATCAGCCTCTTAAACAATTATGTCAGTAGCTGGTGGGTGCCCACTGTCAGCTCAAAGGCACACACAAGGGCTTGCTTTGCTTTTTTTTAGCAGCAGCAGGAGAAGAGGTAAACAGCATCTTGGCCTTACATACCCATTGGGAGACTGCTTAGTGAGCATCTGCCAGTATCTTTCTCACTACTACTACTCCACTAGCAGAGCATTCCCAGTCAAAGTTGCTTGTTCTGGGTGAAGTGTGACAATAATATTTGGCAAATCAGAGTTCCATGGGCATCAAGGAGCCCCTGGGAACTGCTGGTTTATCCTCTCATCTACCTGTGTGCAAGCTCCAAGCTCGTCAGGAATCCAGGCAGTTGACCGGGCCTGATCTGTCCTTGGTGGACATTGGTCCTTACAGAAGGATACAGTGCAGTGTATTTGATGATATCTAGACAGGAGACATCTGATATTAGTGATCTAAAGCATGCATTTCTCATCCACTGAGACCTTGTGATCTACCTACCTCTCTCAATCTCACATCTGCCAGTCTATACCAGTGGCCAGTTTAGTCTCATTGTGACTGGGACACTGAGCTGTGCACCAACTAAACAGATCAAATAAAATGCACATACTGCACCAGATGATACTTTGAAGGGACTGCCAGTGACTTTGCCCCCACCCTTACCCCTGGCATCATGTCCCATATCACACTACAGTTTAGAAAGACACTAAATTTCACTTCTAACACTGGATCAAAAATGCCACACCACCTCAGTATGGAGCTGGTCTGTTGGTAGAAAATCAAGACATCAGAAAATACTAACAAGCTTAAACAGTCAGGATCTATACCAGGTGAGGTATTTTCTGTTCTCCTGCAGGCAGCATAAAAACACACAAACTCTGTCTGGAGAACTCAGCAGAAGGGTGGTCACACACTCGGGGCAGATGAAGTTGTTGCTGTGTCACCCAGCAGTGTGGACAGCTCTAATTAATGACAGGAGAGCTGTACCACACACACACACACACCCCCACACCCCCACACACACACCCCCCTATGCAAATACACACTGCATAGCCTTTCATTTTCCCTATTTTTCCTTGCGTGCCATTTGCGTCAGACTGTTTAGAGTTTCCCACTCTGTAATGAAGAACATTCCCAAGAGCCTGAGAGGAACTGATTAGCAGGAGCCTTGCACAGTTTCACAAAGGAGTAACCTGAATTACACCTCTCTGCTGCCCAGGTTGGAGGTTTGGGTGACGCCTCTTTGGGAAACAAGAGGAAATCTGCAGCTCCAGTTCATGCAGTGCTGTTCAAAGGGAGGCAAAGACCTGATAAAACCAGATGTACACTGATGTGCCCTTTTCCTTTCACTAGGGCTTAATGCTGCTAAGCACCTTTAGCAAAACAAGCCAACCAAACTTGGGATCCCAAAATCACAACTGGCCTTACAACATGCCCCCATGTTTTGAAAATATCCTCATATTTCATTCTGTGGTACTGCTTTTTAAATTTCTCTGTCATAAAAATGAAGAAGATAAAATACAGTAGAATTCCCTTCATCCAGAATTGAGGTCCTGGACTGAAAGACTAAAAGGTAGTTCTCAAAATTACACCTAGTTAGTCATACAGAGTGGAAGTTTGGAGCCTCGTGGATCAAAACCAGCATCCCCAGCACGGATCTGTCTGTAACCCCCAGCACTAGCAGTCTGGGGGCCAGTCCAGTGCCAGCTGGTAGCTAACAGTAATTGAACTTTCTGGGTCTTTTCAGTGTCCTTCAGCAACCCAGGGCATTCAGGGACCTGCAAGTCTTAAGTGAAAGCAGATGTCACATTTTTACCATTCGTGTCAAATATGAATCTTGCCTCACAATCAAAGCTCCCAAGTTTCATTGAAGTTGGTGGAATTTTTGCCATAGGCTTTGATGGATATGAGCGATGTAATTTCAACAGTAAATTCTGTTGAACTTACTGGAGTTATGCACAGACTGAAATTAAATGGTTATGTTTGTCTGTTTGCTTTGGTTTTGGGTTTGCTTGTTTTGTTTTGTTGGTTTTGGTTTTTTTTTAATGTTTGCAGGATTTTATCCTAAGGAAGTGACTTGGAAAATAAGGAAGAGAAGAGCATTTTCTTGATGGAATTATGTTACCTTGTCAACATACTCCAAATTTGTCAACAGCTGTCAGGAATATCTAAAAAATGCTTCACAAATTGGAAAAGCTGCATGTTATCTTGCCTGAGTCTAAAAGGTTTCAGTCCTGCAGTGCTCAAGCAAACAAAAAGTCTGTGAAATTTTACTTGAATAAACACACTGCAGGCTGGTGCTAACTTGTTATTGGTACTAACACAGCCCAGCAATTGGCCAACCAAGAAAACACCAGACAAGGAAAACAATGTGAGAGGTGCTGTAATACACAGTCCTGCATTTCAGCCAGGGAGACCAAACCAAACACAAGCTTTGAATAAAATCACCAGAGTTTTTGTGCAGGGAACATCCCTTCATGATCCGTACATTTACCCAGCACACTGAGACTGATGCTCCATCAAAGGCACTAGAACATTTTACAATGCAGACCAACCATGGTTTTATGATTATCATCATCAGTTCAAGTAACTACCACCACAGACAGCTACAGAGAAAAAGCAAGCTTGCAGAATTTCTCCAAGTGAAAAAAATAAGCTATTAAAAAATAAGACAAACAAACTAGAAAAAAAAAAATCCCAACCCACAAAGACTTGTTCTAGGTATTAATTTTATTTGCATTTGGGGTGAAGCTCAATCCAAAGGAAGAATGGCAAATACTTTAAACTTCTACCTTTCCAAAATGATAGCTATGGTGCAGATGGACAAGTTCTTTCTTTTTTCCTTCACTTATTATTTTATCCTCTCAGTTTTATTCTGCCCTTGGTTTTGTTTGGCTTTGTTGATTTGTTTTGTGTTGTTTAGCTTGTTGAACTATTAACCTATGAGCTTCTTCCTACCTTTCAGACATTAGTTAATAGGAGCACAAATGGGATCTAAACCACTTTCATTTTCATACAGCTTTCTAAATATATTATGTGAACTATGCACCTGGTGGTAGGTACCACAGTACAGAATCAAACCAGAGACATCAGAGTGTTTGAAACCACTGAATTTGGTTCTCATGTGTCTTGAAATGCTCTTAAAAAAGACAATTAAAGTACAATTGATATACTACTGAAATCTCTTGTAGTTCCTTCTGTAGTTCTTTATTCAGTTAGTGAAGAATATGTTATAATAATTGAAACTGCACTAGACTTGCAAGTTTTGCTTTGAAGTGCAAGCAGAATGACAGCTGATGCTTGCATGATTCTGGGATCTAGAGTTTTAGGAGACAGAGAAATAGCTACTCACAAAACCCAGCACGATACAGTGGGATACCTGAGCCAAGAATTGGAAATCTGAGGACACTGCAGAAAGGAATTAAAACAAGGCTGATAGGAATCAAGAGAAGGGACTTTTTATTTTCCTACGTAGATAAGATGGGGGAAATCCATAAGCAGAAGGCAGTAATATGATCAAAAGATGACAGAGAGCTCTAGTCATCTTTCACCATATACAACTTCATTACTACTCATACCATGGCCCAGACTCAGATAAGATCAACTAATGGATGGAAAACATGAAAGTAAAGGAACAAGATAGAAATGATGCTGGTGAGCAGATGAGAGCTTTATGGAAAACTTGCAGCCATGACACTGTCTCCTTCACCTAAATGGATATAAAATCATATATTTGATCAGTGCATTCCACTGTTCACAAGAGCTTATTCCTCACATTTGTGAGCAGACATCATGCCAACTCCATTGTAATAAGCTAAAAGCTCATTTTCCAGTTCAAACTTTTCATCTGGATATCCTTGACAGTCTTTACATTGCAACTCACCCCTTCTAAAACAGATGACTAAGTCAGGGTAGTTGTATCAGTCTCTGGAAATCCAGGGCTGATTAATCTTGTCAACTGTAAGGAAGTAACAGGAGGAGGTTAGGCACAGGCATCCGGCTGCCCCGGCACTGCCTGGTGAGACACATCCCACCTGGGCTCTGACCTTCCAGCTCCCTGAGCTCTGCTTTCTTCCATCTGTGGTTCCTTCCTGGCAGCCAGTGACCTCGCCTCTGACTTCTGGCTTGCCTTCTTCACCTTTGCCTGATAGAAGTGCCCCATACAATACTTCTATGCTAAGAGCATAAAAAGAACCTTGCTGATGAAGCCTCCTCAACAATATTACTGCAAACAAATCCAGCCTGTCCTTTGTCCTCCCCGATACTGACTTCCCAAAGCATCCCCAAGATTATGAGATTCCTCAGCTTACTGTGGCTAAAAAACATGCCTAATATTTTGAGGTGATAACCACAATAATAACATCATTCCTCAGACACAGTGGAGCCGACCAGGGCAAACCTTGTTTGTATAGGAAATGGGAATAAGGCAACACTGAGAAACAACCTTCACTGTCTTCTGTTCCAGCCACAAAGCTGCCAGCTTCTACCTGCCATCACCAAACAGGGAGAAGAAGCAAAAACAGATAAAAATAAACAGAAATCCTCCAACCTCAAGGTAGACCTCCAAAGTCCGAGTGCAGTAAGACACTGAACAGCTCTGTGGAGCTTGGAAAATATACAACTCATGAGCTGTATGGAGGACAAATCATTCTGAGGTGTACCAGAGGAAAGCTTAATTTATAGTTATGCCCCTCAAATCCCATTTAGCATGCTAAAGTGTGATTAATCTGTTCTATCACATTGGGTTGTATAAAAGTTTGTGCTGATCTGTGAGCAGTCTAATATCACTATTACAAACCATTAAAGGCTCTTTCTTCCAGAGCCCAGCCTGTGCAAGGAGCTTACAGACAGCTAGCAATCTGCCTCTGGTGTGATCTTAGATCAGTCCTTGTATCTATTAATATGGAACCAGAAGCAATGGCCAGAGAACACACACTTTATTAAAAAATTCTTGGACCATACAGAAATTCTTTCTTTATTGATACTCTTTATATACTACACAAAGAGCAGAGTATCTTTATGGTCTCACCCAGGCAATATCCACAGAGCAGTGAGAAAGTGTGATGGCTGTAGAGTCACAGTATAGATATTTACACATACTATTCTGGTCAACTTTTTATAAGCCCAGGTATCAAGCTGTGATTGACTGGTGTCCTCTGCTCCTTCTGCCTGGGTGAAGGTCAGTGGAACACTTCTGGAGTCCTTTCCCAGCTGCCTCTTGTGTTCTTTACTGCCTGAGTCTGGAAGACATCAGTGAGAAAACTGCCTCCAGGAAGAACAACTGAATAAAAACTTCAAAAACTGTTCCTGTATTTGGTCTGCTATCTTTTGAAAAACCTATTGAGACTTGTGGTTACAAAACGTGGTTGTAGCTTCTCCAGATCCCGAGGTTTGAACAGCACAGACTGAAACACGAAGCCAAATCAGCAGCAACTCCTTCCACCTCCCAGAGAGAAAAACAAAACCAAACCAAACCCAAAATGGCAGCCTGTTCTGCAGGGGACAAGGACTCCTGGCTTCTTCCAAGCATATGCAATATACCCTGCAGGCAGCAAACATGAGCCTCTCAGAGCTGGAGGAAGCTCAGGGACTTACCGAGGTGCCTTCCTCCCCCAGGGCTCTGCTGGAGGCTCCCTTTGCTTCAGGGAGGGGGTGTCAGCAGGAATGCTGCTCCTGATGCTGAGCAGCTGCTTGGCAGGGGATAAGAGCCGTCCTTGCAGGTGGACCAGCCTCAGGAGCTTGGGGGGCTTTACAAATGGAAGGCAATGCAGCCCAGCTGGAAGCATTTCAAGCTGGCTTCCCAATTTGTCTGAGAGGGGCCTTGGTGGGGGTGAGTCTGCAGGTGATAGAGGCAGGGATGACAGGAATGAGGCCTGCTGTGGAGAAAAGGCAACCAGAGGGAAATGGGAAGAAAGATGGCCTTCTCAGTTAGTCTTGGATTGCAGTTACCAGCAAGGAATGGAGAGCTACCCAGAGCTGGGAACATGAGTAATGAGCAGCAGGAACACACCCTCCCAAGGGGCAGATATTATCCCTGCCATGACTCCTGCCTGTTTTCCCCGTGTTATTAAACAGCGACACACTCTTATCTGGATGGCACCGCAGCCAGCTGGCCCTCCCTGTGCCAGGGGAGACAATCAACCCTTCCAACCACATTGCCAAAGACACAAACAGAGCCACAAAACCAGAGCCACACAGCCACCCATGTGTCCTCACTACCTGCCCTATCTACACATAAAACAACATGCTCCCTAAAGTGGCCCTGGCAGCTCCGAGAGTGAAGGAGAAACCCTTGTGGGGAGCTGAAGGACACACTGTGGGGAGCTAAAGGGCACACTGTGGAGAGCTGAAGGGCACACTGTGGAGAGCTAAAGGGCACACTGTGGAGAGCTAAAGGGCACACTGTGGAGTGCTCTGGCTTCAGCAAGGTCCCTTCACTTATTCACAGGGCAGTTGTGAAGATGCTTCTACTCAGACTCCACTTCATGAGCTGAGAACCCTTTCTTTCTATAGGGAATGATGCCTCTCCTGGTTTGTGTTGGGTTTGGTTTTGGTTTTGCTTGTTTGTTGGGGGGGGGGGGTGTGTTTTGGGGGGTTGGTTTTTTTCATTTGCAGAACATCAAACGTGCCCAAACGTGTTGTGCCTTATCCAGCAGACCCACGGTGATTTTCGTCATCCTGGACAAAATATTTTAAACACTAATGATTAAGGGATGATTAAGGGATTGGAACATCTCTCTTGTGAGGAGAGGCTGAGACACCTGAAACAAACATCCTAGGAAAGAGAAACCTGACAGGGGATCTTTTCATATTTACAAATACCTGAAGTAGAAGGGTCCAGTCTCTTTTCACAGTGATAGGATGAGGGGCAGTTGTCACAAACAGGAACACAGGGAGTTCCACCTCAACATGAGGAAAAACTTCTTCACTGTGAGAGGGACAGAGCCTGGCACAGGCTGCCCAGAGACCTTGTGGAGTCTCCTTCTCTAAAGACTTTCAAAACTCATCTGGGTCTGTTCCTGTGTGGCCTGTCCTGGGTGTTCCTGTGCTGGCAGGGGGGTTGGACTTGATAATCTCCAGAGGTCCCTACCATTCTATGGCTCTATGATTCTAATGTTTTCCTGATAAAGGATGTAGAAGTATGGGATTCATGCAAGAAAATCTCAGTCTTTTTTACTTCTGGAGTTATTTTTTAGGTTACAGCTGAGGCCTGAGTACCACCCTGTTCGACACAATACCCATGAAGCTGAAGCTTGTACCATTTAGTCTATTTTGATGCCAGTCTTTGCCTTACCTGTCAAAAAGCTGAAGATTTCACAATTTGTTTCCCTTAACTAAAAGAAAAAAATAGAAATTTCCACCAGGGCAACCCTGATGACAATGAATGGGCTGTCAAAAAATATAAAATAAGTATGTATTTCTCTGAAATAATATCCTTGCCCACAATACTGACCTCTGAGACAAAGACTGCTCTGAAAGCATCATCTCCCTCATGCTATTTAAAAAGGGGGATAGGGAAAAGCTTTTCAAACAGTGTCAGGCTAGACATGGTCAACCTTTCATCACATTTCAAATGGATTGCCTTTGAAATGCAGGTAGAGTAAACCACCTGACTGACATCCACCCTCTCACATCCATTGCTAAGGTTCTTCTTATCGTATAGAAACATTACATCTGTTACTGGGGATTCAGACAGACTCACATTTGTGTGCACAGATACACAGTATTTCTAGCCCCATACTAGGAAGATTCCAGATATATTTGTGGATAGGCCAGAGGCCAAATGTGGGGAGCGGCAGAAGTGCCTAAAAAGTTGAAATTTTCAAAGATAGAGTATTTAGGGAAATAAATCCTATTCATTTGAGTGCAAGGTGAATGTTTAAATACCCAAGCTGGCTTTGAGAACGTTGGCTTTAATCTCTTTATAAGTTCCTAGATCTCCTTTCTCATCTGACTGAAAAAGTCTAAACTCTCCTTTACAGGGCTCAGAACTTTTCCTTGCTGTAATTGTGTTACTGCATACAAACCAGGAGAACCTCAGTATAAATGGGCTGCTCTCATTTCTCTTTCCAACGTGAGTGACATAAAAAAAGAACATTTTTAATTCTCTAAAGTGTTGGCATCGGGAAGGTGTTCTTTGAAAACAAGTACGCTTGGTTTTCATCGTGCCAGAGCACACTCAGAGCAACTCTGCTGAACTCATTGGAATTATCTCCCTGTAAATCTGGTTTCAGTGAGACAGACTTGAACTAAAACAAATAGATATTTTTGATTGGTCACTGTCAAGCCAATGATTTTCACAAGCAAACTTAGAGGGCCAGACTAGCAATCAATTTTGATGTCACTGCATCTGCCTACATTAGCAGTGCCTCTGGCTCAGAATCTTTTCAAGTGGTGTATTAGCCAGACAGTAGATCAATAAACAACACAGATAAACAAGTGTCTTCTTGAGAAGTGTGTGAGCATTTCTACAGAGGAAGGATTATGACCGTTAGGATGTTCTTTAAACTGTAAACACATCATTATCCAGATGTTTAATTTCCCTCTCAGACTGCATAATAATAAATAGAAATAAACACTTCTAAAAAATCTGGTTAACGTTCTTCACAGCAACTTCTCAAACTACTGTGTCTTTCCAGGGAAGGAAATTCTATTAGCTTTCCTGGTTCTTTATTACCAAACACTTTATTTTTTTGGTCAAATGACCCTCAAAGTTGAGTGTCCTCAGATCCCAGAGGAGACAGGGAGAACCTTGGAGGGCTGGTGACCAAGCTGGTCACTCATTTAGCATCCTCAGCTGTTTGCAGATGCATTTATACAGTTCATCTATCCAAGGGATAGTTTAGGTTGTACACAATCAGAATGCAGTGACACAAATTGTCCAAGTCACTCTCCTTACATCTTTAAGAGATCTCTTTCAAAAAGATTGTTGCTTATTTTTGAATATTTTAGTAGACATAATGCAATTCTGCCCAAAATACCCACACAGGGAACTCAGTGAGAAATCTACTCACTGTTTATAGGAAATTCACTTCCATTTAAGCAACTGATCTCTGTCAGCCCCATGAGTGCTCACCATAAACAAGTTCGCTCTATCTGTTCACACTGCCTATCTCTTTCCTTCCTCCTCCAATCTGCAGCACCACTGATATACCTGGAGCTTTCAAATCCATTTATTTTCCATCCTCTGGCTACTTACTGCCCTGGCAGCCTTTGTCCCATCACTTATGGTGGGAAAAGCTCATAAAACCTTGTGGGGAAGAAGAGCTGGGGCTAGGCAGAGAAATTCAGCTCCAAGCACAGAGATGGAGACTGGCAACGGGAGGCATTCTTTAGCCAGTGAAGTGATGGAAGGAGGAGAGAAGGCACAGGAGTGGAACAGAGTTGGATATCTGACTGGAAGACTCAAGAAATATTAAATAAAATTAAAAAAGGGGGGGGTTAGAAACATATTAGCCCATGACTGGCCAATTTAATGACTTAGTTACAGCAATGGGAGATCAGTACTCTTTGAAAAACAGCAGGACTTAAGACTTTTTATGACACAAAACCAAACAAACAAACCCCCAGAAAATCAAAAAGCAAATGCAGTGGGAGAGGAATGGAATGCATAGTCTTCCTTGGATTCATTTATTTTTCCTTTGTTTATTTTTGTTGGTTTGTTTTTAATGTTTTTCAGGAGGACCCGTGAGGGGTTAGCTCTGCCAGAGGCACTTCACTGGGCTACTCCTCTCTGGCTGCACTGGTCCCATTTCCAGCTCCAGCCTGGCTCAGGGGCACAGCTGAACCAAGGGGAAGGGCTTTGCTGGGGGCACGGTCAGGACTGCAGTGGTGACCCAGGCCATTCAAATGCATGTGTTTGCTACAAGCTGGAACCACTTTCCTCAGTGTTCTGCCACAAAAGAACTTGGTGCCACATGAAGAGGCTGCTGTGGCATCCAGCTGCTACAAACCCTTCCCAAGGGCACATTTGTTTGGACACGTAAGAGTTTAAATCTCATTTTCGTAACGTCTCAGGTTCTACTTAAAGCTTTTCAGAAGGAAAACACATTGACTTTTGTATTTCTGTAAATGCTGCTATTTCAAATTTCAGGAACTCTCATTTTTAATATTTTTCTTCCTTTGGCTATTTTATGCTATGTTTTTTTTTGTTTAGCTTTTTATTTTTTTTCCTACATGTTTGGAGAGTTTCCAAAGAAATTAATTAAACTTGAAGGACATGATATTTGTTTCTTGTTTCAACCTCTTTCCCAGATTCCTGCTGCTGGGCGTTGCCCTTAATTAACAGCATTTTTGCTTGAAATCACATACTTAATGATCCCTATGTTCTCACTCTTTTGTTTGGTTTAGTTTTTTTCCTATTTCCTTCTTCTGTTTCTTTTTTGTTTTGTTTTGTTGTTGTTAAAAAATGCAAGTTTATTTATTTGCAAAGACTATACTGTTTATCCAAGAGAATAGTATCTTAAAGTGGAAAAAGAAAAGCCAGGCCAATTTTGCTGCTTCTTTACTGTCTCAGCTTAATAGCTCTGTGGTTTCTTTTTTTTATTTTTTTTTGTTCTTTTTGTGTGTGTTTCTAATTCCAGCTGTGCAACACACATCAAACCAGTCTGTGGTTATACTTCTTGGTAAGCTATGCTACTTAACATTTCATTTAAAAAACAATTAGTCTTTCTTCCCCCCAAGAAAACAAAATGAAACTACAATAATATTCTTTCGGTTATATCCACAGATACTGGATAATTGATTTCCGCTGTACATTAAACCAGCATTTTTCTGTTTTGTTTGCAACACCAGATCATTTTAATTGAATTAATGTTTCAAAAGGTAAACTGATTCAATTAGGATAACTTTTCAATGGAAATAGTGAGACGCAAAAGAAAGAATTTTTTCAAAGTTAGTTGAAAGATCTTGTGTGACTTCCCCATGAGAAGAAAGCAGCCCACTTTAATTCAGCTGAGCTTCATCAAGAAAAGGAGAATGGGGCCTAGTGGAATCTCTCTGGAGCTGAGCTGCTTGCAAAAATATTTTATTTCCCATGGTAATTTTAGAAAACTTCTTTTTTTTTTTTTTAAATATAAAGGCACTTTTCCCCCATCATAACGAGCCTGACTTTGTCAACACCAGCAAACAAAACATTTTTCTAAAACATATCTGATGAACTCTTTAGGACTGCAAAATCAAGGGGAATTCTTGCAATAGAGAACTGATGTGACTGAAGAATAAAATGTTTAGGGCTGCATTATGTCTTGAACAGAAAATAATGTTACACCACCTTCCTGGGAAGTTTCATTCCTCTTGGCCTTCTTGTTGTAGGTGGACTCTACACACTGCGATATGCCCAGAATATCATCCTCTCTTTCTCATTAGGAGGGAGATGTTACCCTGAAACCAGCAAGAAACAGTAATTCTACTTGCCATGGTCAAAAAAAGTAATTTTTAAAGTACAGGCTTATACAGTCCCTGCTGGAGCCCCAGAAATCTGTTCTTTGTTAAGGCTTTGGATCATCTGCCGTTTATGGGAGAGCATGGTACCACTGATACTGGGCTGTGGGGTGGACACAGAACAAAACCAGCACGTAGTCCCTTTCATGCTGCATTTCTCCAGTGGACATATTTCAACCTGAAGCTGTAAAATCCTTACAATACAGGCCCTGCCTGGTCCATGATTCATGCCCAACACTCCCACTCAAGCCACTGAGGAGGGGTATGTAGGAAATGCAGGATTGTGCCTGTTCACATGAATGGAGGTTATAAAATCAAAATATCCTTTTCTTGAATGAAATCTGCCTTTGGTGAAGACAACCCGAGACAGCTAAAAGATGATGGGGAAATGACCTCCTGCTTTCACTCTGAAGTGAGCAGGTAAACATTTATCTTTTCTGTAAAGCACAAATCCTATTGGTTTTTACATTTAGATAAGGGAAATGGAATACATCCAGCAAAAAACACCACTAGCCATCCTCCAGCAGACCACAGAAGTCAGACAGATGCCAGCACTGAAGGAGGCTCTCTTAGGTAGATTTGGGAAAATACTGGAAAGAGCTTTTCCCGAATTTAGCCTCTCCCAGCTCCAGGTTGTGCAAGGGGAATGACAAAGCCTCTGAGCACACGGGCTAGCAGACGCTCAGAAATGCTCACGGAGCGAAACCTAAAGGCCTGGGCCTGACAGGGTGGTCAGCCAAAGAGACTTTGTGATGGTGATGTAATATCTGTAACTTGATAATCTGCTTGAGAAATGTGATGAAGAAGGAGTTCCTGGAACTATTTGAAACTGCCTCGGAGCCTGCCTGTGTGTTTGCAGCTGAATGGTTGAAATAAATCCATGTTAAAAAACCTCAACGTCTTCATTAGTTGAGCTTCATGGGTAATACAAAGCCCATCTTTCTTCTCCAGCTCAGCAGTTTGGCTAACAGGCCAGACTGCATTATTGACAGTACAAATTACTAATTCCTTTCACACACCTTGATAAGGAGATAAGATAAAACCAGACATGCTACAGGTGTTTACACTGGTGTGACACCTTGGTATCCCCAACTGTACCATGTCCTACTCTCTACTCACCTGCAAGGGCTGCCAGTACATTAGTGTGTAGCAGTCACTGGCTGAAGGTACTGGGAACAGGAGGGGAGGCTGAGCACTCCTCAAGCTCAGTGATACTACTCAGACTATGAAACAGTTAAAGGTGGATCACTGGTTTTCTCCTAGTGAGGTTGGGTCACAGTGGTGAAGGAGTATGAGTTGGACAAGATGAACAGAGAAAAACAAAAGATTTTTCTCCCCGAGTCAGGAAAATGGAGAGTCTTCCTGTTCCCAGCCCTGTTGAAATGCATCATTCAATGACCCAAATGGAAAACCTGTAATTCATCCTTAGGGCAGGAAGCAAGATTCACTCCTGTGTTGAGTCAAGTCCACTCCACAGCTTTGCTATCTCAACCCCTCAAGCTGCCAATGAGACCCAAGGGAACCATATTCACAATTTGGTATTGCAAAAAAAAATAAATTACTATCAGCACCTTAACAAAGTAGAGAAGTACACAGTCACCCTCACCCCCCTGCACCCCAACCTCCCCTGGGAAGATGTTCAAGGCTCCCCAATCCACCATCACCATCCCATATCACATCTAGTTCCATGTGACGTTTATAGAGTGAGGATAGCTACAGCTCTGGTGAGAAGATCACATATTCAGAATGCCTCATGATGACCACATCAAGCTGTACCAGCATGTTTTCAGAAGGTAGAAGGAAGGTGCAAACACAATAGAAATAATAATCAAGCAACCTTAGGCAGTGAGGGAAGGAAATGAGCTAATTTCCAAATGTTCTGTGCCCAGTCATGGAGGCTGAGGGCAGGTAAACAGGAAAAGAGAGGAAGGAGAAGGTCATTACACCTTTGGCTAGAGAAGCTTCTTGGGGCAGTTGTTTGGAGTGGCTACTGCACTTATCTTTAGAGGTGAGGACAGATGTAGACTGAAGGACTGCCTGAGACAGGCTAGTCCCTGAGCCAGTTATGGATCCATATAGCCAGCCATGTCAGTTAGCTGAAATATTTTGATGACTTAACATTACTGTTAGATGTTTATTAAAACAACACACAGTCCTGCTAAATGCATTTTTGTTCTTTTAAATTTCTGTAATTTGCACTACTGTAGATCTGCATTTTTAATTCTTACTTTGAATTATAAGTATAAAAATACACTTGGCTAGTGATAAAATTGATTCCTTGCAATCTGACTCATGGCACACTCACAGGGAGAAGATGAAATCTCCCCAGTCTCTGCTCTCTCACACCTCATTCCATTTATTTTCATTTGAATAGTGGGGGCCAAAGCCTGGAAGAAGACTAGGCCAGAGCTGTTGCACAGGTAGTCTCACTCTGTGTTCATGGGGATTTAAAAAGGCAGAAGCCCAGAGGCTGAGAATTCACCAGTGGTGCCATGCCAAGGCCCAAAGAGAGGCTTTTCTCCATACCAAGGGCATTGGGAGTTGCCAGGGCCATATTCCATAAGAGTCTGGGGTTTGCTCAGCCATGCCATAGGCAGCCTGCTGAGAGTGGCTCTGTGGGTGGTGATCCAGGGCAATGCTGTCCTGCTTCCCTGCAAGACATGTCCTAGGGGTGAAAGAGGAGATGCTGAGGACACCACAATGTCTACACAGATCAGCACCAGCCCAGCAAGCTTGGGCATCTGAAAAGCCCTTAAGTCTCTTAATGGATCTTCCCTTAAGCCTTGAAAATGTAGGGAGGTAGAGCCAGGAAATCTGAGGAGTTTGTTGATTAAGTGCCTTCCACCAGTGGGAATTCTGCAGGATCCTGCTCAGCTGTCCCAGTGGGAATTGTAGCAATAGGGCACCAATGGTACTATGTATTGTCTGTCCTTCCAGTTCAAGAGAGATGCTGGCACAACAGAGTGTTATTTAAATTTCCCTGCTTCTGTTTCAAGGAATCCGTGTCTCTATCTTTGAATTTTCATTTAATTCTCCTTTTTCCTTTGCTGATTGTATTATTCTGTCCTTATCCCAATAATCCAAAAGTGTTATTTTCTCTGTAATTTGTTCCCACAGATGGCAGGGTAGGAAAATTGAAAACAGAAGTCAGAGACCTTGGGAGTATAATGAAAATGAAATCATGTGCCTCCAGATTAAAAAGAGGAAACGTATTAAACCTTTAAAAATACAGATTAATCAATTATGTATGCAAAAGAGGACACAAGAATTACAGTCATGAAAAGTGGAAGGAAATTCAGAAGTACAGTATATGCCTCTGGGATCCTCCTGACTCAAATCCAGCAAAGGGATGTATTTTCCCTCCGTGCATGCCCATAAATCCCATGAATGTCAAAGGGACACTGCTAATTTAGAATAGGCCCAAATTTTAGGTTTAGAGAAAAGAAAAAGAAAAGAGGTTTCGTGAAACATTATCATAACAGCAACAGCTTTACACATTTGAAGCACATTTCAGTGACCATTAAGGATGGGAGAAGAAGAGGGAATTGAACAACTTCCCTCACAGCATTACAATTCCCAGAGCAGAGACTGGAATTTACAGACACTGTGATGCTGCTTTCCTTATGCATTACATGAGTGGAAGGGGCCTGGGGCAGTCCAACACGGATGCACTGAGGACCAAAGTGAAGAAGCACTTTGGAAAGGGTGCCTCATGCTCTTGAGGATGATCTGATCCCCTGGCCTACTGTAGGAAAGAGAGGGATCAAAATACCACCACCTAAGTTTAGTGTTCAGTGTCCTGCTGTTGCAGTCCCTGGGAGATGTTCAGGAAGTCTTTTTGGTAAGATCATAAAGAAGGAAAAAAAAAAAAAGAAGAAAAAAGTAAGTGCCCTTTTATATACGTGTGATTGGAGGGACAAATTTTATCTTATCAAATTATTTGGAAGAGTCAACTAATTATTAAAACTCACATAAAAATAACTCCTCTCAGTGTGGATGGTGTTTTCTTAGCATTCTTCTCTTTGGTCACTGACTAGGATCCCAGGACTGAGATCTTTTACCATAGGAGTGAAGATCTCACTGCTGTGCCAACAAATTAATACATGTAAAATCAATACCCTTTTATATAGCAACAGACTGACAAGGGATCTCCTGCTGATATCAATCCAAATCCTTATTGTCTCAACCAATCACTTACACACTAAGAACATTTTAATTACAGTCAAAACAAAAACAACAGAATATTTTTTCCTAGGCTATTTCCCAGCTGCTCAGAACTTACCCCAAACTCACTGTAAAACTGTAAAAGCTGGTTACTTGCCTTAAAAAACTTTTACAGGAGATCTATTCCAGAGCTTCAGCATTCTGACAATTCAAAAGCTTCTAGTTTCCAATACAGATATATTCATGGCCAGTGGTATTCCTTTGGTTTTGTATCAACACTGATGTGAATAATGCTGAAATACTGCTTTCCCTACCTGCTCTTTATCCTCCCTTCTTCCTGAGAATGACATGCTTCTCCTCCCAGACTCTGCCTTACCCAGCCATCCTGCTTTCATCTCATCTATCGAGCTGGCCACTCCCAGATCATCCTACCAGCTCTTCTTTGCATCTGTTCTAGATTCACTTCATGTTTCCTAATATGTGAGGACACAACTACACAGGCAGTAATTCCAGCTGGCTCTTACTCATACCTTACACAAGGCTATTACAAGTTCCCTACCATCTCTACTGACAGTGCCTCACAGAGCAATGGGATGGCAGTGACTGCTGTGGCCACGTACCCAACAGCCTTTGTCCACAGCTGCTGGCTAGTCAAAAGCCCCTGGCCTAGGGCAGAATTGCTGGTTATTAGACCTCCAATGAACATTTTCTATTAACCATCATCCTATTGCTACTACCTCACTTCTCAAAATCATTCTTTCTGTATTCTGATCTTTCCAAATACTGGCAATGTCTTCACAGATTCACAGAATGTTA